>BQNB010022666.1:0-62736 GCA_026074375.1 Tanacetum coccineum | reverse complement strand
TTCTTTTGGGCTGAAGCTATTGCAACCGCATGCTATACTCAGAACAGATCAATCATAATCCCAACACATGAGAAGACTGCATATTACATCATTAATGACAAGAAACCTTCAATTAGACACCTTCACATCTTTTGTTAAACCTGTTACTTAACCAGAGATGATGAAAATCTTAACAAGATGAAAGAAAAAGGGGATCCGTGCATTCTAGTGGGATGCTCCACTCAGTCTAAGGGATATAGAGTTTACAACAAGAGAACCTGATTGATAGTTGAATTCATACATATTAATTTTTATGAAATCAAAAAGATGACTGAGACTTCTATTGATAATAACACTTCAGGCCTCATTCTCCAACGATAAAAGGCGTCAGACTATGACAACTCTGGCCTCGCGCCCCAACCACAAAATGTTTCTCCATCAGCAAATACTAAAGCTCTGTCACAACAAGAGTTGGATCTTTATTCGGTCCTTTGTACGATGAATTTTTTACTACAAGTACTTCAAGTGTCAACAAGTCTTCTTCTCCCACCGACAATTCTACTCAATAAGACACACAACCTACAATGAATATTCACCCTAAAACAGAACCAATAACTCCAACTAAAATTGTTCATGCTGAGGAAAACAACGATAATCAAGCAGTAGATGCACACTTTGAACCATATGAATTTCTCAACCCATTATGTACACCGGTACGTGAAGAAGCAGAGTCATCTTCTCGTAATGTTGACAATTCGAACATGCATACATTCTACCAACGACATCAATCTGAACACCGATTGACTAAAGATCACCCGTTAGAACAAATTCGTGGAAATCCATCCAAGCTAGTGCAAACAAGATGACAACTTGCAGCAGATCCTGAAACGTGTATGTTCGCGCTCACTGTGAGTACTGCTAAACCGAAAAACATTAAGGAAGCAATGGCTGATTCCGCATGGATCGAGGCAATGTAGGATGAGCTTCATCAATTCGACAGACTACAAGTCTGGGAACTCATCGAAAAACCATTTGGCAAGAAAATTATCAAGCTAAAGTAGTTATGGAAGAACAAAAAGGATGAAGATCAAACTGTAATTCGTAATAAAGCACGACTTGTAGCTAAGGGGTTTGCACAGGAAGAGGGTATTGATTTTGAGGAATCCTTTGCTCTAGTTGCTCGCTTGGAAGTTGTTTGGCTTTTCGTCGCCTATGCAGCACACAAATCTTTTCCAATCTACCAGATGGACGTTAAAACGGCATTTCTTAAAGGTCCACAGAAAGAGGAGGTTTATGTTACTCAACCAGATGGGTTTGTTGATCCTGATCATCCAGAAAAAGTTTACCGTTTAAGGAAAGCTCTATATGGATTGAAGCATGCTCTAAGAGCCTGATATGATGAACTCTCAAATTTCCTGATGTCCAAAGGTTTTACTAAAGGTACTATCGACCCCACTCTGTTTACGATATGATACGGGGAGAACATTCTACTTGTGTAAAGTTACGTCGATGACATAATTTTTGGGTCTACAAACCCTAAATATTCTAAAAAGTTTAAAAAACTAATGTACATTAGATTTGAGATGTCCTTAATGGGGGAAATGAATTTTTTTTAGGACTTCAGATCCACCAATCCCCACGAGGTATCTTTATCACTCATGCCACGTACGCTTTAGAAATACTCAAAAAGCATGATATGGATAAATGTGATAGCATTGGTACACCATTGGCTACTAAACCTAAACTGGATGCAGACTTGAGTGGAAAACCCGTTGACCAAACAAACTACCATAGTATGATCGGGTCACTCATGTATCTGACATCTAGTAGACCAGACTTAGTACAGGAAGTATGTTACTGGTATGTGCTTAATTACACATATCTTTTACTTATTAAAATGAGCTTAAATAACTAAAAACGAACATAAAATGCCAAATATATGTTTGTTTTGTGATTTATGCAGTGCAGGTAACGGATATTCAGAAAAGGACAAAAACAAAGCCAAAACGACAAAACCGAGCACGAGAATGAAAAGAGCGCGAAAAGTCAAGTCAACCAGTCAAAAAGTCAAAGACAGCCAGTCAAAGTCAAAGTCAACCCCGGGACACGAAAATGGAATGAGCATCGAAAAACGAACCCGAAACCCTAATTGTATCAAAGTGGGCCAACCCGTACCTATTTTAGTGAGCCGGGTCAGCCCACTACACTATTATAAACCTTAAAATTATAACATTCCATATTTTCAGGTCATTTACAATACTATTTAATTTCACTATTTATTTTTTTCTCGTACGCGCGATGTTAACCCAAAACCCTTTTTAGCCCTTTGCATTGTTAGTCCTTAGGGACTAACAATGTAAACCCCTACACCTTAAACATCTTTGCACCCTAAGTCCTTTACCCCTAACAATGTTAACCCTTCACCCCCTACACCTTAAACCCAATTACACCCCACATCCCTAACCATTAACCCCGTTACCCTGTTCACCCAAAAACCTCTTTCCCGCCATTTTTACTATTCTTATGTCTTCTTCCCCTGACCCCCTGCAACCTCACGACAAACCCAATGAACCCCACACTTAACCCCACATCACATGGGCTCAATTGCCACCTTGGCAATCCCCTTTAACACCATTCGTCAAAAGAAGAGGACAAAAGATCAATGGCTCATACATATGCTTGGGTTACAAATGGAATTGAAGGCTTTGGATGCGGTTATACAAATTATTCCTCTATCACAACAAAAGCCCAAACAAGCACAAGACCTTGTAGTTTAGCATTTGACATAAGTAGTTAGGTCTTTCTTTGTAAACAGTATCTAGTTTTTGTGTAATTTAGGAGTAGTATAATTGACTTTTTAATGTTTTTAATTTATGTTTTAAGCCTTTAAATTATGTATATTACTTTTAAAAAGCCTTGTAACCATTTTAATTTTTTAATGAAATTTAATGTTTTATGCTAAATTCTATTTTTAAGTTAATGCAATTTGTGTTTTAAAATTGTTTGTTAAGCTCATTTAAGCTCTTGGTATCTTCTAAACTTGTTCAACTTAATAATATAAGCTTTTCAAAAGCCTATATTGTTTAAGTCATTTGACCTAAAAATCTGTCAAAACTTTTGGATGATAAGCTGGCTATGGAAGAGCTTATGGGTTATTTAGACTGCTTATTCATAAGCTGGGTAGGTTACAGCTTTCAGGAATTTCTTTTGAGCCCTTGTTTAGAGCAAAGGGCAAATGTTAGCTTCACTTTACATTTTTGCTTATTTTTATGTCATTTGCTTAATTACTGTTTATATGCTTACTTCGTGCTTTTTATTGCTTATTTCTGCTTAACTATATTGCTTATTGCTTAGTTTATAGTTTAAAAGTCATTAGTTCAAGTTTTTATAAAATCTGTCAATTTTAGCTTACATCTGTCCAATCTCTTAGCTTGTTAATTCAGTGCTTATTTTGTGTGTTGTATTGCTTATGTGTCCTTGTTATTGTTAGCTCTTAATCTGTTTTGTCCATTTCCAAGCTTATTTAGGTCTGTCCCAACTTAAATATGAGTCTTTCAATTTTAAAGGGGTGTTTGGCATAAGGTACAAAATGGGTCAAAATGGTTGTTAAACTGTTATGGGTCATTAATCCAACTCTGCCTAGCTCTTTTAAGTAGATTTAATCAGTTTTTATAAGTTTCTTAAGTTAAAAATTAGTTTTAAGTTATTTTCTATAAGATATATAAATCTGTGGGTTTGAATTCCTTTCAAATTGTTTGTACTTGATTTTTGTTTAAAAGTCTGTTTTAAGGTCTTGTTCTTGCTTTCATTTTGAGTTAAATGCAGTAGGATAAGTAAGGTTTAAGTGTACCATGTGTATTATGCATTTGGTATATGTCTGTCATAAAATTTTCAAGTCTTTTAAAAGTTAAAATTCAGCAGCTAAATTAGATAAGCTCATATTAGTTTTAAGGTCTGATTTTTGTTCAATAAGTTCTTTGTTGTCCATATTTGATCTGTTTCAGATTATATTGCATTTTGAACTTAGTTTAGTAGCTTATCCATAGGTCTGAAATAAGCCAATTTGTCTTTTGAGGAAAACCAAAAAAAAAGTTAAGTCTGTGTGAGTAGGCCTTTTCAATTGTATTTTTAATAGCTTAGATGAATTTCAAATTCCTTTTTAATTAGTGATTATTGTAGCTCATAGGATAAGCTTTCTTTGCATATTGGTCACTAAGCCATAAGGATCCCTTATCTAGCTTAAAAATAAGCTAGAAAAGTGATACTTAGGCTGTTTGGCTAGCAGTATTGGTAAATTTGCTTATTTGCTTTTAAGTACTTATCTGCTTGTTTTCCTTGCTAAATCTTGTTCCTAAATGCTTATTAGATGTAACTTGTTATCTGTCTTTACTTGTTTGTTTTTACATTATGCTTATCAGTAAATAAAATAGCCTAGTATTCCTTAGTTTTGTTTAACTAGCAGTACTAACTTAAAAGTTAGTACTGCATAATTCATAAGCTCATATCTGGCTTATTAGCAAGTTTAAAAAAAGTGTTTTCATTAAAAATTATTATTTTCATCTTATTAAGTTTTTTTTAAAAAGACATTTTGCATAAAAAATGGTAAGGAATGGGCCGTATAGGGAGGACTCGAACTCAAGACCTCAACCTTAACAGCCACACTCCCTACCATTGCGCCCTTGGGTCTTATCCGTTAGACATTTACAACATTTAATCTTTATATGCATTTTTTAGTTTTGCTTATTTGCTTAAATTCCTGCTTATTTGGTCAGCACTTTTTCAAGTTCTTATTTTTTCCTGCATTCCTTATTATCTAAAGTATTTTTCAATATTTTTCTAGAATTTTAATAATTAGTTTACTATTTTTAATCATTTAATTTCATTAAAACTGTTTTTAATTCATAATAAATAAAATAATAGTAAAAAGATATAATTCTTTTTTTTAATTTTCTTTTATTATTTAGGATTGTTAAAAAATAAATTTGCTTTCGTAGGGTTAAATTTGTAGAATTTTGTTTTTTAAAGAGCGGGATTTGGTCCCGTTATGGTTTTTCTTCATTTTTTCACTTTAAATGCTTACGTTTTTTGTTTACTTTTCTTTGTTGTTGCATTTTAGTCACTTAGGATTTATAAAAAGTTAAAAAATCATTTTAGGATTAAATTTTGATAATTTAGGTTTTAAGTCACGTTTTTTTAGGGTCCCCGTTAACGTTTTTAATTGCTTTCGTTTTTAGTTTAGATTGCCTTTTAATTGCTTTTTCCCGTAGAATTAGAAAACCCATTCAAAGCCTTGTTACATTCAAACATCAAATATCAAACCGACTCTCGACTTTCCATAGCACGCCTCATTGGGAGAACGACCCGGGTGATCACTTGCCCGGAATCATTTATATCATACCCGTGAGTTTGTTGACCTTTTTCCTAAAGGGTTGACTAGGTTGACTTGCGGGGATTTTATATTTGATATTGTATTATACTGTTTGATATATAATTACCCCTAAAGAGGTGGTTATCATTTTGGCGTCGTTGCCGGGGAGGAGTGTAAGCGATTGTCGTTCCGACGTTTGACAATTAGTGCTTTGAAGTCCTTCCTTGTGAAGTTATTTTCTTTATAAAAATATAAAAAAACAAAAATATTTTTCATTTTATTTTATTAGTATATAAAAACTAGAAAATTCAAAAATATAAGAACATTATCCTCAAATAAAAATAAAAATCATCATCAATATAATGCTCTCAACTTGAGCATTATCATAATAAGTTCCCAAACAAAAGATTAAAACTTGCCTTTGTGTCACTTGTGAAGTACGGCTCACCTTTAAGAGATTAACAAACTATAAGAGGGGTATAAGGAGGGTTGTTCTGAGGAACTACGACCCGAAAGGAGAAGGTTTTTAATAGCTTCGCGCTTTCCCGCTCCTTTGTGCGTTTTTCTTTTAGAGAGCTACCGTGAAGCAAGTTGATTATTGGTTTAAGTTATTCAATCTCATTTTGTCTTTTAATAAAATCTGTATAGTTTAAAAAAACCGAAAAACCAAAAATTAGACTCCAAAACCCTCTTATACCATTTAATTCTTCTTCTTATCCCTCTATATTGTTTAATTCTTATGGCATCACTCGATTATCGTTTGAATCCTATTTACACGATTAAAGAGTGTTCGTCTTGTGGATCTTTGTATAATAAAGAATGTTGTTCGAATATGAGTTCCGTTGGCAAAATTGTTCATGATTCTAATAAAGCTCCCGACTCACCACCACATCCCCACACGATTTCGTCCAACCAACGTCATTGCTTTCATTGTAAGAAGTGTTAGGAGATGGTGAATTTGTCATGATGTACTTGCAAGAGGTGTGGAAGTGGTCATAGCAAAGACTTTGCTTTTGAATTATGCTTCAAGATATGGAAATAATCCGAAACCGAATTCTTTAAATGATTCTCCAAATATTTCCAAAAATGTTTCACAAAGTCCTCCACTAATCGACCATCATTGTTGTTACGAGTGTGGTGATTCGTTAGATGGTATCTTTTGTCAACAATGTACTTGTGAGTCTTCTGGGAACGGTGCTCATTATGGCTATAACTATCTGCCGAAAGTTCCAATTATCTCTAATCCGGAACCATGCAACAATCAAACCATTGATGAGCTCCCACAAACTTTGCCAAGTTTTGATCCGACATGCTATTCTGGTGATGGAATTTCATTCACTTATGATTCCACTCCTAATTTTATCGATGATTCAAATAACATTTTCAACCCACCTTCACAACCACCGACGTATTCTTGTGAGTTTTGTAGGAACGATGCTCATTATGGTTACGATTGTCTATCTCAAGTTCCGTTTATCTATAATCTGGAACTGTGTTACAATTAAGACTTTAATTTCCCATAAAATTTTCAAGGTTTTCAACAACAATATATTTGTTGTACACGCTGTGTGGGCCCGCATGAGACTTTTCAATGTCAACAAATGATCTTCTACGAACCTTGTTGCGAAAATTACAGAGGTCCTCATGAGACTTTTTAATGTCAACCGATGAATTATTATGAGCCCAATCTTTGTTATGAGTCAAATTATTCCGGTTTTAACCAATTTGAACCCCCACAGCACCCCGTCATTCATCAATCGATTCAAGAAAAAACTTGTGCTGAATTACTAGCAGAGGAACGGGCGGCTAATATCGATCAATCACCTCCTCAAGAAATGAGTATCCAAGATATGGAGGATCTGAAGCAACATTATTTAGATGAAACGAAAAGTTTAATTAATGACTTACAGATTAAAGATTATCGTAATGAGAGAATAGATATTCAGTATAGAAAGGAGTGTAAAATTAGGATTGATGAGCTTAAACAGAATTTCAATGGAATGAGTATTTTAATTAGGAAAAAGGATAAAGAGCTTCTGCAACAAGAGCAGGCAGCTTATGTTATAACTTCGCAATGGTTCAATTTTATTTACTATGATGATGACGATGACGAGGAAAGTTCTATTCCATTGAGTGGCGTTATTTCTGAACTTCACCCGTTTTATCAACCGAGGAGCTCGTTGACTCTCTCATAATGGAGGATGAGCATCTTGACACTATTCTGGCAACGGAATCGGACGAAGTAATAAAGTCTAGTGTTGAGGACCTTGTCCCAATCCCAAGTGAGTCCGAGGGTATTCCCGACAATATGTGAGATGTGCCTTTTCATGATAATTCTCCGCCTCTTGACATTTCAAAAGATCAATTTGAGGGTTTCTACGATTCTAACGATGATTCTACTTCGATTGATGACGATTCTTTCTCTATTGACGACATCGATTATGTCGATGTATCACCTCCCGATTCTGAGCTCGTCAACTTAGAAGAGGTGAAGGATTTTGACCCAGAAGATGGAGAGATTGATACTGATATTCTTCTAACAATCAAGGACGATATTCTTCATGAGAAATTGTTAAATATCAATCTTCTCATTGCTAAGATCGAAGCATTAAATGCTAATCAAACTCTATCTTCCGATTTTGTGCTCAAGTCTCCTATCCCCGTTAAGGATGGTGACTCTTTCTTGGAAAATTTTGAAACAACTCCTGAGCTTGAAACTTTTAAATTTGATATTGAAGAGAAGAATAGTGGCAGTACCACTATTCATGCTGTTGAACCTGATGCGGACGTGATTAACAATTTTGATGAGCTTAATGAAGACGAATGTTTTGACCCAGGGGGAGGTGAGATTATTTTTCCCCAAAATGTTGAAGATGACGATTCCTTCACATTTGTCATTAGGACTTTTCCTCCCGTTTCCACAGTACCCATGCGAAATTCTCTTTGTAACCTTTCTCTCCACCGGGAGTGAAGACGACCATTTTTGACCCGGCATCTCCACTTAAAGCCGGTGGCATCTAACAAAAGTCATCGGGACATGGATACTTTCATGTGCTGTTAATGTTTATCCTCTAAAACATTAATGAAGAGGGGGGAGGGGGGGGGCGCGGTGGGGGAGGGGAGGTGAGGGGAGGTGGAGGGGGTGTGCGCAGCTTCACTTCGAGAGAGAGAGCGCTTCCCCCATTAACACACACTCGCTCTTATCTCTTTTCGGGGTGCGTGCGTAGCGAGCTCGTGCTCACTTGATATGACAAAATATATATCTCTCCTCCTAACACACATATATCTCTATTCATCACTACACACTACAACAACACACACACACTACAAAACACGGTGAGGGGGCCCCGCATATTCCTTATATAATCTCGCGCGAGTGACTCACACATTGTTGAAGATAGGGTATACACACACACACACACAACACACACACACGTGAAGTTTGTTGAATATAGTGCTAATCGGTTTTTGGGAAATATTAGAAATAAAGGGAGGGAGAATCTCTCTCTCATCTATAGAGGAGGCGGTGTGGCATATATGAGCGGAGGGGTGCGGGGGGAGGAGCGTGGTCACTAAATTAGTGAGTAGGGAAACGCAATAGTTCCTATACTCCTCTATTCGTAACAAAAGTTTTACAGATTTGCGGTCAGGATGTTACGGGCATGGTGAGAGTGAGGCGTGGGTGTTGGTGGAAAGGGTTTTGTGGGTGGGGGGTTGATTGATATATTAGTGGTAATTGGGGAATTTTAGTATGAGGGAGGTGGGAATCTATACGTTTTGATTGTAGTGCTTGCAGAAGTTGTTTTCGCGGAATCCCGTTTTACACCAAAATTTAAAAAATGAAAATATTTAAAAAAATTTCAAAAATAAAATAAGTGTTTTGTCACAAGTTTGACTTTCGCGAGAGCTGGGTAAAATGAGAATATATTTGTGACCCGATCGAGCGTGTTTGAGTCTAACTTGTTCCTTAACTTTTTAGGCTAACCGTTGTAGAGCGTGCGGGATTTTCGCGAAGAACGAAAAAATAATGAATTAAGTATGAGTTTGGATGCAAACAATGATTATTTGGAAATCTTAAGAGCTCATGTATGTAATTTGTGGCTTTTTCTCCCATAAGCTTTTAACCGGACTAATAATACGTGTTATTTTTGAAAATTAAACTTAAATCAACAATTTTTATATAGTATATAGCAAATTTTTTTGGTTAGCGGGGGGGGGTGGAGGGGAGGGGGGTTATGCGAAACTTATATTTGAATTTTTCAGAAAAGAAGTCTTCTCTAGTATAAAGTAATTAAAAAATATGGAATGAAATGATGAATATATAATATATATATATATATTATAATATATATAAATATATATATAATATAATATATATATATATATATATATATATATATATATATATATATATATATATATATATATATATATATATATATAAGAAAAAGTGTTGGCTGATAAAAGTTTACTACCTCTTGCCACCTCTTGCCCTCACAACCGATGTGGTTAGTCCTTCTAAAGAAAGCCCATATAAGAATAAAATCGAGACTGATAAAAGTTGATGCATCTTGCCGGCTCACAAAAAAAAATAAATATAGCCAAAAAAAAGCAAAAGGCCACCAAATCCCGTGGGGGGGGGGGGGGGGGGGGGGGGGGGGGGGGGGGGGGGGGGGGGGGGGGGGGGGGGGGGGGGGGGGGGGGGTGGGGGGGGGGGCTAGGGGGGGGGGGGGGGGGGGGGGGGGGGAGGGCAAACAAACCAACGATGGTGGGAACACGTTGTTGGATGGTACGATAGTAGCAGCCTTCTAAAAAGGTCGAGGGTTACTATATGCATACAAAGTATATGGTATAATATTAAGTTTGAATAAATTAAATAGATTTCTTTTTGTTAAATTTAAATATGCTTTATAACTTGCAATTTTATTTTAAGTCTTTTATGTGTATACAGGAAACCTGAAAGTTTTTGAAAGCTAAGGTCCGTGAGTCCCGATACTAGTCTCTGTGGGGTGTCAAAAGCCTGGTCACTTAGCCGCAAGGTTGGGATGTGCCGAGACGAAAGTCGCTACATGGGATGATCTCGCCTTCAAACTCATTATTCTCGGGTGGAACATGAAACATAGAATTTGCAAAATATTTATCCATGGTTGAAATTCAAAATAGCACATTCACCTAAGATATAATAATTATCGGGAGTGAAAAGTTCACAAATTGCAAATATGAGTAGTGTTAGCATCTTAACTAATATTTAACTGTGATTTCGTTTTAAGCTTGGTTTGGAGCGAGTGAAAAGTCGAGAATGATGAATTTATCCTTTTTGGGGGCATTTTCGAATCGAAATGCATCTTGTTCTATGATCCCTAACGTTATGAAAATAACGAAAGTCAAGAGAAGTTAGTTGCTAAAATTAAAAAGAATATTAATTAAAAAAAAAGAGAAACAAAAATATTAGTGGTAATGAGCGTATATCTTCAATAATGGTAAAAATAGAGCTTCTCTAAAATCTTGATTCTCTAATTCACCTCGATGAACACTTAGCTACTTTTCGAGGTAATTAGTTGAGAGGGATCGAGATTCTTAGTTTTCTAAGTGTATTTATTACATGCGTGAAAGAACACGCAATACTTTAGTATGGGGGAATTTGGTAATTGCTATTTTATACATACTTTTACCTTGTAAAACGAACCCAACGGTGCCCTCAGATTTTATTGGGCAAGCCCGTAACTCAATTAAATGGACCAAGCCAGCCCATTTGTAACTTAGCCCATCAATGAGTCCAAGAGAGAATAATATAAAAGAATGCTGATGTCAGCGTGACAACATGTCACGTGTTGTTAAATTAATTCACGGTTGAGGACGTTGGGTGTGCTGGGTTGAGCACTATGAAATGAATAGCCAACAGAAAATCGCCACGTGGAGCCAAACTTGTATAACTAAAAAATTCATTTCGTTCAAGTGATCTAACGGACGAAATATTGCGTATGAAGTAAGCAGTTAGTAAAAGCCACGTGTCCTCTTCTTACCGGAAGATCATTCTCCCAATCCGTGTGAGAGTTATTACAAGACAATGATTGGCTCATCAAGTATCCAATGATTGGACCGATTTTACACGGGAGGAAGGGAGGGCGGGGGCGGGCCCTCATCTTGCTATAAAATTGAACTCCACTCCTATCATTTTGGGGAGTAGTAGATTTAGATTTTTAATTTTCCCAATCACAATCTTATTTTTAAGCTTATGACAGGTCCTCCTCCATCTCCGATCTATAATCTACGGAGGGGGATTAGGGCGATATTTTTAGGGTTTATGCTTATAATGCGCCCCCACACCAAGCACTTCATACAGTCTCAACGACCACACTACCTCTCTCACCCCCACGTGTGTTAAGCGCGTGCGCGAGTAGAGTGCGAGAGCGAGAGCGCGAGTGATCGCCTCTCTCTAGAACAACTCACCCCCTACCTATATCTCTTACAATGGTATTGTGTTGCCACGTACACACACACACATGGGTGCAAAGCTAGATCGAGAGAGAGAGAAATCTTTGAGAGGGGCGGTGGGAGAGGGGGTGCATTATTATAGTCTCGCTATAGATCGGGGGGTTCCCTTTAAGGCTCATTTGACACACACAGTTATTTCTCACGCAACCGATCTCATATAGCGCGCGTGGCAAAATCTCTATTTAGATTTAAGTTTCAAATCAGATAAGTTTTTTTTTCATAGCTTAATCGTTTTGTTTACTTATCTCTCTAAAAAAGTTCGATTATAAGCTATTAAATAAGCTTTTGGTTTTAGCTATTTTCGTATGAGTTAGCTCTAGCTTATTGTTTGTTTCGTTTTTACTTCTTTCCTATAGCTTATTTCTTTAGTCGATTAAGCTTTCATTTAGCTTATTGATTTCCTTTTTATCTCCTAGCTTAATTGATTCGTGTTTGATGCTTAATAGTTTAGATCTCGATTTGTGCTTATTCAATTTGCTTGTTTTTGATGTGAGGGGTGATTATTTGAACTTTACTTGTATTAAAATTCGTTATAGCTTAATATATCTAAGTCGCGAGATTAAAAAGCTTTGTCCTAGTTGCTTATTGGACCCTCGTGCTTAATAAATTGTTTTATGATCTCTTTTGTGCTTAGATTATGTTTGTGTATTTAAAGCGAATGAATAGCTTTTCAGTATTAAGGTCACGATAAGCTCAAAATTGTTTCTTTTCTGAAAATCATCTGGATCCGTTTGGTTTAATAGTTTGGTTTGAAGACTTCTCTGTTAGGCCGTTTGGTTTGTAAATATCTGAACTGGGCCTGCGTTTTCATTTGTGCATGCGTGACTAATTGTTGGACCATCATTAGTTAGTTAGGCTATTTGATATGTTTGAATTATTTTAGGTCCTTGTTAGTTTGATAGTGTGGGACATTCAAATTATTAGTAACTGAATTTGAGATATGAAATGTGTAAACTGATTTACTTTAACAGTTTTATTTTATGTTTTGTAATTTTGGTACCGGTCTACTCATGAGGCGTGGAGCTTAAGGGTTTATTTAGCTAGACCAAATTTGATTATTTGTTTTAGCTAAATAAATCGGGTGGTATTCGTTTAATTGCGGGTCTTCAATTCGGTTCAATTTTCTATCATTTTTCAATTAATTAGTGTAGACTTATTTTTATCTTTTGATGTTATAATGTTTGCCATATTTAGTTAGTTGATTTATTTGCTCATTTAGTGTTTAGAAATTAATGCGGATTTAAAATATGATTAGAGATTATTAATTTGCGACATTTATTTAGATTAAAGTTTTTTAAAATTAAAAAAAAATAATTAAAAAAAAAAAAAATAGTAATAAAAAATATAATTTCTTTTAATGTAGGATTTATTTTTAGAAGTTTGCAATTTTAAAATTGAATTTATTATGCTTGCGTATTTGTCTCGTTTTAAATACTCATTTTTGTTTAATGCTTGCTTTACATGTTTAATTGTTTTTATTGCTTTGCTCGTTTTATCTTTTATTTAAATTATCACTATGTTAAGATAGTATTTAGGAACCCAAATCAAAATCATTTTAAACCATTCAAAACGCGCGATCATTGACTTAACCAATTTTCAATTCACACTTCGTCGAGAGAAAATGACCCGGGAGGTTTTTGAAACAACTTTGGTTAAAAGTTTGTTTCTTAAATCGACGGAAAAAAAAAAAAGATAAACAATCTAATCTATACTATAATTGGATACTTCTTCCTTATAACTTATATATTATATTTATATAATTTAGTGGTTTGGACGCGTATAACATTTGGGTACTCTCTCTCCGAACACACTATATAAATAATATAGAAGTATATAAGGATTAATATCAAAAAATAGTATAGATAGTATTTTTGCCTCGTATTTAAGAAACAAACTTTTAACCAAAGTTTGTTTCAAAATCCTCCCGGTCGTTATTCCCTAGACGAAGTGGTGGAATTGATAAATTGTAATTCCGTGATCGCGCGTTTGAATGGTTTTTAAATGATTTTGAATTGGTTCCAAATCCACTTGACATAGTTTGATAAAGTAAAATAAAGCATAAAAACTAGCAAACCAATAAAAACAATTAAACAATTGTAAAGCAAGAATTAACAAAAATGAATATTTAAAAGAAGACAAATACAGCAAGCATAAAAAATTAATTTTAAAATTAAAAACATCTAAAAAAAAACAAATCCTACATAAAAGAAATTATAATTTTATATTTATTTATTTATTTATTTTAATTTTAAAAAACTTTAATCTAAATAAATGTCGCAAATTAATAATCTCTAATCATATTTTAAATCCGCACTAATTTCTAAACACTAAATGAGCAAATAAATCAACTAACTAAATATGGCAAACATTATAACATCAAAAGATAAAAATAAGTCTACACTAATTAATTGAAAAAGGATAGAAAATTGGAACCGGGGAAGGTTGAGAGACCCGCAATTAAACAAATATCACCCATTTATTTGATCCTAAAAAAATAATCAAATTTGGTCTAAGCTAAATAAACCCTTAAGCTCCACGCCTCATGAGTAGACCGGTACCAAAATTACAAAACATAAAATAAAACTGTTAAAGTAAATCAGTTTACACATTTCATATCTCAAATTCAGTTACTAATAATTTGAATGTCCCACACTATCAAACTAACAAGGACCTAAAATAATTCAAACATATCAAATGGCCCAACTAACTAATGATGGTCCAACAATTAGTCACGCATGCACAAATGAAAACGTAGGCCCAGTTCAGATATTTACAAACCAAACGGCCCAACAGAGAAGTCTTCAAACCAAACTATTAAACCAAACGGATCCAGATGATTTTCAAAAAAGAAACAATTTTAAGCTTATTGTGACCTTAATACTAAAAAGCTATTCATTCTCTTTAAATACACAAACAGAATCTAAGCACAAAAGAGATCATAAAACAATTTATTAAGCACGAGGGTCCAATAAGCAACTAGGACAAAGCTTTTTAATCTCGCGACTTAGATATATTAAGCTATAACGAATTTTAATACAAGTAAAGTTCAAATAATCACCTCTCACATCAAAAACAAGCAAATTGAATAAGCACTAATCGAGATCTAAACTATTAAGCATCAAACACGAATCAATTAAGCTAGGAGATAAAAAGGAAATCAATAAGCTAAATGAAAGCTTAATCGACTAAAGAAATAAGTGTGGGGGGGGGGGGGGGGGGGGGGGGGGGGGGGGGGGGGGGGGGGGGGGGGGGGGGGGGGGGGAGGTGGGGGTGCTATACAAAGAAGTAAAAACGAAACAAACAATAAGCTAGAGCTATCTCATACGAAAATAGCTAAAACCAAAAGCTTATTTAATAGCTTATTAATCGAACTTTTTTAGAGAGATAAGTAAACAAAACGATTAAGCTATGAAAAAAAACTTATCTGATTTGAAACTTAAATCTAAATAAGCCGGAAAGGATAAGCTACAGAAATGAGCTTAAAGGAAAAGCTAAATGTCGAAATAAGCTAATAAGAAAAGAACTAAGAAACGAGTGGAAAGAAAATTAAGCAACCAAACAACTTATTCATTAATAAGCAAACTTCTTTTACAAAATCTAAAATAAGCTGATGAAGAGCTTTTTACAATAAGCATAAACTAAAAATAAGCTAATCTTACTCCTAACTAATAAGCTAAAAATAAGATGTGAAAATTAAATCTAAATCTACTACTCCCCAAAATGAGAGGAGTGGGTTCATTTTATAGCCAAGATGAGGGGGAAATGTGTAAAATCGGTCCAATCATTGGATACTTGATGAGCCAATCATTGTCTTGTAATAACTCTCACACGGATTGGGAGAATGATCTTCCGGTAAGAAGAGGACACGTGGCTTTTACTAACCGCTTACTTCATACGCAATATTTCGTCCGTTGGATCACTTGAACGAAATGAATTTTTTAGTTATACAAGTTTGGCTCCACGTGGCGATTTTCTGTTGGCTATTCATTTCATAGTGCTCAAGCACATGTTCAGATGTGAATTAATTTAACAGCACGTGACATGTTGTCACGCTGACATCAGCATTCTTTTATATTATTCTCTCTTGGGCTCATTGATGGGCTAAGTTACAAATGGGCTGGCTTGGTCCATTTAATTGAGTTACGGGCTGGCCCAATAAAATCTGAGGGCACCGTTGGACTCGTGTTCTCGCGTTCTTTCCAATCCCGTGCTCGGATTTGTCCGGTTTTGTCTTTTCTTTTTGTCCATTTCTTTAATATCCGTACCTGCACATACACAAACACAAAAACAAGAATATATTTGCCATTTTTATTATGTTTTTGGTCTTTTGGGTTCGTTTTACAAGGTAAAAGTATGTATAAAATAGCAAATACCAAATTCCCCCATACTAAAGTATTGCCGTGTCTTCACGCAATGTAATAAATACACTTAGAAAACTAAGAATCTCGATCCCTCTCGACTAATTACCTCGAAAAGTAGCTAAGTGTTCATCGAGGTGAATTAGAGAATCAAGAGTTTAGAGAAGCCTCATTTTTACCATTATTGAAGATATACGCTCATTACCACTAATATTTTTGTTTTTCTCTTTTTCTCTCTCTTTTTTTTAATTAATATTTTTTTAATTTTAGCAACTAACTAATTTGACTTTCGTTATTTTCATAACCGTTAGGGATCATAGAACAAGATGCATTTCGATCCGAAAATGCCCCCAAAAAGGATAAATTCATCGTTCTCGACTTTTCACTCGCTCCAAACCAAGCTTAAAACGAAATCACAGTTAAATATGTAGTTAGGGGGGGGGGGGGGGGGAGATGCTAACACGGACCATGATTTGCAAATAGGAGAACGATTCACCCCGGGGGCGACAAGGCAACATAAGAAACACCTGATCCATACACAGAAATCCTTTTCACAACCCCCCATTTCCACAAATAAAGAAAACTCTATGTTTCACGATTCACCCACGAGATAATGAGTTTGTAAGGGAATCATCCATGTACGACTTTCGACTGCAGTAACATCCAACCTTGCGGCTAAGTGACCAGAGCTTTTGACACCGCCAAGAGACTAGTATCGGGACTGGCAGGCGGACCTTAGGGTGATTCAAAAACTCTTAGTTTCCTGTATACACATAAAAGACTAAAATAAAATAGTCAAAGTTCAAAACATATTAAAATTTATCAAAAGAAATCTATTTTAATTAATCAAACTTAATTATTAAGGCACATAACATTATGCAATTGTAACCATCGACCTTTTAGAAGGCTTGCACCAGTCGGTTGTGAGCCGCATGATGCAGCAAACTTTTACATTTAGAATAAAGATGAAGAATAAAAAGACCTTTAGGCTAGAAAAGTTTAGGGATGAGATGTGAGATGAAGTGTATAGAAGTTTTATATAAGGATGAGTGATGAGTGTCATGTGGTAGACAAAGACTATTAACGTTAGGATGGATGGGAAATGACTAAATTGCCCTCACATGAATTGCATGTGAGGGGTGTAAGTTGGAAGACGAACGCTCGTTAATAGGGACCATCAGTGATGCAAAATTGAGATTAAAGGGATGGTTGGCTGGCTTATTTTGATAATATCATTATATATCTTTAATAGCTAATTTCAAGAGAAAAGAAACAAAGACATGTTGAAATGGCTCATACACTTGCAATTTTGTACATTGTTTCCCTCTTACAACATTTTTTGTACACCACCTTCGAATGTGCATGTTTCCCCTATCAGCAGCCTTTTGGCTCTTTCAAAAGACTAGTACAACTTTCCTTAATAGAAATATAACCAAAAAAAAATACGCCATTGACTGGCTCCCTATAAATACAAAATAGAACACGACCAAAAAGGTAATGTGTAAAATGTTCGACATGTGTCACAAGTGAGAAAGTATACGTGTGTATAGGAATTCATTCCACGTGTCGGGTAATCCTGGCAAGCACCAATGGATACAATCTGCGTAAATAGCAGGATTTGCCTTCTGCTCATCAGTAAGTAACTTGCCTTGACGGACAGTGTAGATGGAGGTGTGTGCATCTTTCCGATACTCTGAAATAGTAGTTATGTTTTGGAAGTGGACCTGATGTTTCATTGATTGAATCACATTAGTCGCAACTGTGAAAAGTCGTCGATCAGTGCCCACAAATGGTGGTGTGGTCGTGTTTAGGATTGGGCTTGTCTCCTTTGCACATTTGATGCCATCAGGGTTGTTCCAGTCCGAGCTCCTACAGATTTTCATTCAACAGAAATGCTTTAAGACAAACTTACACACCTGTCCCAAACGGGACTTGAACCCACAACCTACGTTTCGTGGGACCCTGTTAATAATAAGCTAGATAATATATATAACATCTATGTTAGGTATTTGCCTATTTGTTATGTAGTTGAAATGTCAGCATATTATTGTTGTTTTACCAACAAAGAGTGTGATTACAACTAATGTTGGAGCTAATACCCTACTAATACAATTTGAAGCAACCGCTTTGGAATCAAATCACCAAAACCAGTTTATCAAGTTGATGATGTAGACATGGTAACATAATATATTAGAATATAATCCCAACCTCATTTGAGAATCATATCAATTCATATCAAACTACTTGTATTTTAATGAAACATTTTAACATGGTTAAGATGAACTAGCAGCCGTAAAGAAATATTTAATTAGGTAAAAACCATTCGGAGTGGTTTAAAAGTTATATCAAGATATAACATTTTAAAGACGTTTTATCAAGAAACGTTTTGTATTGTTATTAATGATTTAAATGCTCTTATAAAATTGTAGTCATGTGCAACCACTAGTTATATATACATTCAAAATACGGAAAAAAAACGTTGGTATGTCCACCCAAGTCCACCTGTCTTGACCATACTTGATATTTATCTGCCTCCATTAACTCGATCGGTTTCGCTACCTCAATAGCATATCAAGTGTAACATATTGGTTCATAGGACGTATCAGTACATTAAAAAATACTTTTGGTAGATTTTGGGAACCTAGACATTTTGGTTTAGTGACCCATGGGTACTAGTTGAGTTTTCCATGCCCAATAAGAACGCCTCCCATTTCAGTATTATATATCTTGTTAGCCTCAATTTATTGAGTCGAACAAGGAAGCTCGGTCACTTTACGATGGAGCTTCGGTCTTTAATTAGTTAATGTTGTAACAGGATAATATCGGGAATCGGGCTCGATAGTTAATCTAATATTGTATATGTTTCGGGTTTAATTCCCAAACAAAACCCGAGCCCGGGTCCTAGTTATATATCCCGCGCGTCCGACATAAATGTTATAGGGGATATATATTATTTAGATATTTCTAAAAATAACTAAATATAATATAAATATAGATATTTCATATGAAAATATCTAGTTTTATTATTATCATATATCTAATTCTTATTCTCTCTCACTCCTCTCCTTCTCTCTCTTCTATTTTCGTCACTCTCTCATCCTTCACTTGTCTACGATTCGTGGTTCGGTTATAAGTGAAGTGGTTGAACCGGGTAACCTACAAATTGGTAATCAATCGCCTCGGTGGATAGCCGAAATTTTTTTTTGTGTTGTAAGCATATTAGACTCGACAGATTTGGTTTCATCAATCCCATACAAACATAGTTTTCGTTGCGTCATTTTTGTTAGTGGAAACTCGTCTGACCGTCAATGTGTTCGTTTTGGTGATACTCCGGTGAAAAGAAGAGAATAAACAGCCGAAAAACTAGAACGATAGTAACGAGTGTAACATTTGGATCGAGACGAGCGAAAAACCGAGGCGATCGAAAAACGAGCGGTACTACGAACAAGCGATCGAACGATCGACTCAACAATCGATCGAACGAGCCGATCGAACGAGCGATCGAACGAGCGGCCCGAACTAGCGATCGAACGAGCGGATCGAACGAGCGATCGAACGAGCGATCGAACGAGCCGATCGAACGAGCGATCGAACGAGCGATCGAACGAGCGATCGAACGAGCGATCGAACGAGCGATCGAACAAGCGATCGAACGAGCCGATCGAACGAGCGATCGAACGAGCGGATCGAACTAGCGATCGAACGAGCGGACTCGAACGAGCAATCGAACAAGCGAAAAAGTTGTACCGATCGAACGAGTGGAAATCGTGTACGATCGAACGAGCGACAAAAGTTTGGATCGAACAAGCGGACTCAAATCGAAAAACGAGCGATCGAACGAGCGGACTCGAACCAAGCGATCGAACGAGCGGACTCGAACAAGCGATCGAACAAGCGATCGAACGAGCCGATCGAACGAGCGATCGAACGAGCGGCCGAACTACCGATCTAAACGAGCGGAAACCTGGAACCAGGATCAAACAGCTGATCGAACAAGCGATCTAACGAGCGGGATACCGACTAGCGATCGAACAGCGGATCGAACTAGCGAACTAAACGAGCGGAACTCAACAAGCGAACGAACGAGCCATCGAAACGAGACGAATCGAACTAGCGGACCGAACTAGCGGATCGAACTAGCGGACCGAACTAGCGATCGAACGAGCGATCGAACTAGCATCGTAACGAGCGATCGAACGGAGCGAATGAACAGAGCGATCGAACGAGCGGATCGAACATCAATTTTTTTGGACCGAACGAAATTTTTTTTAGAAAACTTGTGTGACGAAACGGGTTTTTAAGAGTAAAACGAGCCATAACTTTTTGATCCGTATGTCCTTTTAAGGCCCGTGACCTCAATCAAATCGAAGAGAAAAACGAGACGATCACGCAGTAAAACCACCTTGGCTGGTTAAGGATTTCTTAGGCCCAAAACAAAAAAAAAGGGCCTCATTTGTACTATATTTATTGACATTTATTTTCAGATTTTTTTAGGATGTGTGTTAGACTTGTTTTTTGTTCAGCTCAACGCCCATCACAATTTTAAGGCCCGTTCAGTTTGGTGAGGCCAATTTATACAAACAGCTTAACACCCTAGCCAGAAAATTATCTGTTTTAGACAATTAATCATTGGCCGCTGATTCTGAACAAATCAATCACCGTTTCTATTGATTTTGAAAAATCCCGTTAATTCCTTTATCGGTTCAATCATAGATGTGTAAATCCCGTGAAACGTGAATTGCTTATAATACAACCACAACTTCAAGTCACAACATATCCTCATTAAGATCCAACAACTTCCACTTCAACTCAAAACGATAAAAATGGAGAAGAAAGATACCTTATCTTCGTGTTTCAATTCAGAAATACAACAAATGCCCCTAATTCCAAGACAAATCAAAAAACTAAAAGTTGTCATGTATCTTTTCAAACGCGTCATTCACAACTCAAAGTTTCATTCAAACAACGACTTAAAAGTAAGTCGAACCGAGAGGATTCAAACGCGATTTGCAAGCACCTTTTGGATCCAGCTCTAGAGACTTTCAGTTTTCACGGCACATGTTCCAGTACATGACAAACTACAAAAGCAGACTTGACAACGAAGAATTTTCAAGACATTGGATCCATGTCTGTGCTTTTAATGTACTCCTACGAGACCCAGTTCATAGTGTTTCATCAAGTCACGTTTTATTTGAAGTAATGAATATGTTTGACATGATACGCAACAAAATCCTACAATACACTCGACTCCTATTCCAGAATCCGTGACACACATGAATCCAACCATGGAATCGTTAAGAAGTCTAAAAGGTGCCAATAACACAACATAAAACGGAGTAAGAAAGCAGGTGAATGAAAGACAAATCCAGACAACCGAAGGAAAGACAGATACGAGTAATGCATTGGATTGCATTGGATGCTAGTTTCAGTTATCATTGAAAAACAATGACAGAATCAAATAAGCCTGAAACAAGCAGCAGATCAGGGAATGATGCACATTTTGATGATGCAGATATCAGACCCTTATATTCTGAAGAGGCCAATGGCTGATGTACAAATGGACTGCTGAAGATATATGTATCTGCTACATGGACAACATCATCTGAGCAACCTGTAATTCAATAATGAAGGAAAGGTTGACCAGAAAGGCTGAACAAATGTCAGGACTTAAACCTTTAATGTGCCTGCTAAATTCACTTATGACAAGACAATTGAACTCTCAGTTCAATCACATCGATCTGAAAATGTTTGTCCCAAAAAGATTGTTGCCCAGTTTACCAAAATATTATGGAAACTCGAAGCACATTGTATCAATCTTGAACACATTTACAAATGGAAAACAATGTTTTAAAATCAGTTGCAACAAAGTCAATTTTTGAAAGAAAAAGGTAATGAAGCCAAGGTTAAAAATGACATCGATGTAATTGAAACAATAAACATCGAATTGTAACACAGTGTGCTAAATTACTTGCAGAAATTAGCAGCTTACATAAAAGAAAATGAGCTCTTAAAACAGACTTACTAAGATTGTTTGATTCTACTAAAGGACACGAGTTCAGACCAAAAACAGAATACTCTTGATGAACAACTGAACAAAAGTCTAATGATAAATGCAGAGTACTAGCTCAATTCAGAAAAAGGGGTTTGCATTGCAAGCATTAAAAATGAGTTAAGGAACTAACATGAAATAGTTTACATACTAATTTGCAAAGCCATCAATCTGGAAAACCGTTTGGTACAACCACATCAAAAACCATCCGGATGTTAGACCACCGACTGCGTTTTAAGTCTGAAAACCTAGAAGTTCAAAAAACCACGGTTTGGCATCCCCAAGTTGATGTGAACAACGACTAGTCAAAACCAGTCACTACACGTCATATTCCTAAGGTAAGAGAATGCTGCCCTAGAAAACCTCATCACATGATTGCACCAAGCTCATCTAGGTATAGCTCAAACGACATTGTTCATAATCACTACCTAGAGGGCAGTTTTATTTTATATTTAGCTTACGAAAACGACTCATGAACACTCTATGATCCCTAAAAATATTCTGACTCCAAACATGTTTGTTTCCTGACATGTCAGAAATGTGTCCTTAATGCCAATCAAGACGCTTGTGTAATAAATTTCCATGAAAGAAGTCAACACGCCGTGCTAAGTTCCATCCAATAAGACCCAAACGAAGAAACAAACCCGTAGAGCAAATAAGGGTTGCAACGAAACCAAAAAGACAGATCCCAAAAGGACATAGGTTTTCAATCAACAAGACTACCACTGTGCATGAGAAAACAACAAGTCCTAGATCTTGTCTTAGGTGGCAACCAACGGGTAGAATTCTCAAGACTGTTTGTCTTAGATGGGTTCCAACAGGAAAGACATTCGCCTCTAGCACAACAAAGGTTGAAAGTGAACCCCCAAATGGTTCAAATGCAGATATCCCTAACCAATATAAAAGCGAACAAGCTCTTAATGTCAGTGCAGGTACTCTCTTAAGTACAGGTACATCTTTCAATCCTACAGAGGAAGGACTCAGAGTTTGGTTGCGAAAAAGAAAGATATCTCAGAAAACAGGGCTTCAAGGAATTTTGATCTGATGATCACAAAATGATGTTTGAACACAGCAGTTCAAGCCTCGTCGTCATTAAGTCAAATGATAGTCGGATCACGAACTGTTCAGACCTTCAGCACCTCAACGACAGAGATGTCTGTTGAAAATGTCGCTTCAGGCCTCGTTCCTCAAGGACAAAAGGCGTCAGATTATGACAACTCTGACCCCGTGCCCCCAAGACAAAATGTTGTTCCACAGCAAAAAGACAATTCGTCACAACCAGGGTTAAATTCTCTCAGTCCTTACTTGAAGAATATTACAATACATCCAACTCACGGTCTTCGCAGAGGAAAACAACAATGATCAATGAACTGAATGCATCATTTTCAAGAAGCTGAATTTATCAATACCTTTTGTACACGGTACAGAATCGTGTGTCTTCCTCACGCAACATTGATAATACCGATTGAACATTCATTTCAACCAAAAGTCTGATTACCGAGGACCAGAGATTCATCCATTAAACAATTTTCGGGAAATCCAACCATGCCAGTTCAAACACAGACGACCAGCTTGCCACATATCCTGAAATGTTATGTTCGCGAGCTTCACGGTGAGTGTTTGTTGAACCGCAAACATTAAGGAGGCAATCGGCTGATTTCACAGGGATCGAAGCAATGCAGATGAACTATCATCAGTTCACAAAGACGAAGGTCTGGGAACTATTCGACAAACCATTTGGCAAGATTATCATAAAGCTAAAGTGGTTATGGAAGAAACAAGAAAGAGATGAAGATCAGACTAGTAAATCGCACCAAAAGCAACGACTTTTGCTAAAGTAGGGCTCATGAAGAGGTATTGATTTTGAAGAAACATTTGCTCCAGTTGCTCGCTTGGAAGCAGTTCGATTTTGTTGCCCCACGTAGCAGCACCAAGTCTTTTTCCAATCTATCAGATGAACGTGAAAACGGCATTTCTAATGTCCACTGAAGAGGAGGTTTATTGTTGCTCAGGCCAGACGTTATCGTTAGATCCAGATCATCCAGAAAAAGTCTAACCTCTCAGAGAAAGCTTTGTATAGGATTAAAGCAGCTCCAATAGCTGTTACGATGGAACTATCAAACTTCTGATGTCCAAAGGCTTTTCTTAAAGGTACAATTGCCCCAACATTTATTCAAGATAAAATACGGGAGGATATTCAACTTGTGCAAATTTTAAACGTTGATGACATAATTTTTGATCGACAAATCCTAAATATACATAACGATTTTGAAAATTAAAAGCACAGAAATTTGAAATGTCCCTAATGGGGAGATTAAATTCTTTTTAAGGACTCATAGATCCACTCAGTCCCCAAAAGGTATTTTTATCAATCAGAGGCCAAGTACGCTTTTAGAAAATTTTGAAAAAGCATAATATGGACAACTGTCACTTCCATTTGGTACAAACATTGCATAACAAAACCCAAGCTAGATGCAGATTGAGTGGAGAACCCTAACCA
The DNA here is from genome assembly GCA_026074375.1 of Tanacetum coccineum. Taxonomy (NCBI): domain Eukaryota; kingdom Viridiplantae; phylum Streptophyta; class Magnoliopsida; order Asterales; family Asteraceae; genus Tanacetum; species Tanacetum coccineum. The sequence goes on along the minus strand of BQNB010022666.1, from coordinate 37,987 downwards.
AATCTGATTATCGTAGTAAAAATCGGGTCACAACATGTACTTGACATCTAGTAAGACCAGACTTAGTGCAGCAGTAAGCTATTGTGCACGTTATCAAGCACGACCAACACAAAGCACCTCAAGGAGGTTAAAAATAATCTTTAAAATACTAAAGTACCCATTAAACATGGTTCTCCCCAGGTAAACCAAAGGATTCTGGCTTTGAATAACATCATTTTCAGACTCCTGATCATAACGGGATCTTGATAGTTCAAAAAGCACTTCTGGAGGGATACAGTTCCTTGGTGATAAACGTTGTAAGCTAGATGTCAAAGAAACAAACTGCAACTGCAATGTCTTCAGGCAGAGGCAGAGTAGTGGCGTTATCCATGCAAGTTGTGCTCAAGGTAATTGGATGAGGACACAGCTTCAAGATTATGGCTTCAAACTTTAACAAAATAACGATGTACTGCGACCTCCTACACCATAGCGATCTCATGCAACCCCGTACAACATTCGCGGAACAAAGCACATCCATACATACGGTAATCAACAATCATAAAGGAACAGGCTGTGAAAATGGAATAAATTGATTATATTTTGTCAGAACTGAATACCATCGGCTACATGTTTTTTAACAAAGGCCCTTCCTGAGATCGTTTAAGTATCTTGTCAGAAAGGATTGGTATGAGAAAGTTTGAATCCAGCTGAACTGGAGGTCTGACAAATGACTCTGCTTGATATCATCATCAAACTCACCATGATACAATATTTTATATGAGAAAAGCAAAATACAAATGTATAAAACTTCAAAAAGAAAATACAAAATCAAAAATCATAAAATTTTCAAAAAAATCTTCTAGACATGTCTCTTGGAATCGATAACATTTACGTGCTTAGAAAAGTCGATTAACATTACACGGTGGTGTAAATGAAGTAACGATGCGAGAGTTTTCAAATAGTTTACAAAACATGTCATTCTAATTTCTAAATGGCTTATTAGGGCAAATTACCAGTACATAAACCCGGACTTCAAATACAGGAAGGTTATAACTTATCCACACAACGAGATAATAACTGTTACTACGTCTTAGCTGATCATACAATACATTCATGGTTTTTTAGCTCAAGAAAAGGATAGTGTACGTTTTTCAGTGCGCTTACCCAAACAGTTATAAGAGAAGTCCTCTAACGCATTTTGGTATATCAAAAAAGTTGAAACACAATTTACAAGAAATTTCTCGATGACAATTCATAATCTTTCAAAATTGTGTGTTCAACACTCAACCTCACTTATGTTTTTCAAAAGACAAACAATTTCTCATTGGTCCTAATTTTTTGAGGGGAGTTTTTTTCGAAAAACAAAGTTTTAATGTTTTTGATACATCAACAACGACCAATTCTTATGTATTCAAAACATTATCAAATGTTTTCAAACCATTCATGCAATAATATTTTCACCACTTAAATTTTCAAGACAATTTTAATCACAAGGTATTTTCAAAAACTAATGTATTATATTTAAAATAAGGGAGAAAATGTAATTAAAATATGATCTAATCGACTCATGCTGAGAAAAGGTTTATGGATCGATCTTATACCGAACAAACATCTTAATCACACGAGCGAATCTGAAGTCAGAAGGTGGTTGGGGTTAGGAATCAATCCTATGATCCAACCAGAACCGAGATCTACCCCAAGGGATAATCCAAAGTTTAGAAAAAGAAGCCTTAGGTATAATTGGAGATGAATGAAATAAGAGGAATATGCCGACTAAGATTTTGAGTGAACTCTGGAACAATCAAAACAAGGGGTTATTAATGACACTTGGTAAGCATTGAAGCGTTAAGAATGAAAAAGAAATGTATGGATAAAGGGTGAAAAGAAAGAAGCCCTCCACACAACTTTAGGCAGGAAACCGGGTCAATACAATAAGCTGTCAAGAAATCACATGATGATTGTTGGTATTGAAAACAAGACATCATGGACCCAGTGATGCACTGCACAACCCTTCATCCTAGCCATTTAAGTTTCTCTCAACAGAAACTTGTCTCATTTGTCACGGAGATACACACGTTATCTATTGAATCTCACTCCGAGACCGAGATCGTTGATATTGAATAGGTGGCAATCTGCTCCACCTCCGAGTACTAAAACCAACAATGCACTAATCGAGTCTAGAGCCAGAGATCAATCAAAATCCGTTAGAATCACACAATCCCTTTTCAAACACTTTTGAACATCATCAGTTTCACAACTGTATATCAAAGTCCCTACGCCCAATATCATAGTGAATATTTGGCCAGAACATTCTGAGTGATACTCTTAGTATTCCCCAATGACCGAATTAAATCCTCCAAGTGTTCAACATCAAACCACACTGATAGGGTGATTGCGAGATTCTATATGAATCAAACTTGTGACAACTGGATATCATTCTACTTGTATTTAATTGATACATGTTAACTGGTTAAGATGAATAGCAGCCGTAAGAGAAATATGTTTAGTTTGGTAAAACCATTGGGAAGTGGTTTAAAAGTGTATTAACAAGATTATAACTTTTTAAGTCGTTTTATCAAGAAACGTTTGTATTATAAATATATACGATCATCAGGAAACTTGAATGCCCAACGCGGGTACCCGACCCGACCCGGTCGGGTGCCCATGACCCGGCCCGGCCGGCTCATTAACCGGCCCGGCCCATTTTCGGCCCATGTGAATTTTACAAAACACCCCATACTATGTGCAAATTACGAAACTTACCTTCACTTTTAAAAAATTACAAAATACCCCGTCTCTCACTAACGGTTGTTAAGTAACGATCGTTAATTTTTTTTTTCAATTTATAAAAAAATACGTCCCGCGGCGGAGCGCGGGTAATCCAACTCGTTGTTATTATGATCAGGGACGGATGTAGAGTATGAAAATGGGGGGCAAGTGCCCCCATGTTCGTCGAAAAGTTTGAGAATTTAGTGTAATTTTTTTAAAATTTTGACCTTTTTTCGACAGTGTCCCCCACTCAAATCTCAAATTGCCCCTCACTCACATACTAAAACATAACATTTAACACTTTAAAACCTTATAAATCCTTCATCTCTAAGTAATACTACTCGATTTATTATTTCGATCACAGTTTTTCTTTCACATTTTGTTGTTATTGTCAAAAAAAAAAATTGCCCCCCACATGCCATTTTTCTGGTTCCGTCACTGATTATGATCTTATAGATTGTAGTCATGTGCAACACACTAGTTATATATACATTCAAAATACGGAAAAAAAACGTTGGTATGTCCACCCAAGTCCACCTGTCTTGACCATACTTGATATTTATCTGCCTCCATCGATCGGTTTCGCTACCTCAATAGCATATCAAGTGTAACATATTGGTTCATAGGACGTATCAGTACACTAAAAAACACTTTTGGTAGATTTTGGAAACCTAGACATTTTGGTTTAGTGACCCATGGGTACTAGTTGAGTTTTCCATGCCCAATAAGAACGCCTCCCATTTCAGTATTATATATCTGTTACGGTTGATGCTAAGTTTGTAAGCTGTACTATACTTATTTATTGAAATTCTGAACTTACTTGATATGGAGAGGAGACATGCTATTGAAAAAGACCATGGTGCGATTCGGGTTTATGTTCTCATCAACCCACTTGGCCCACGTCTTAAGGACTCTTGCGTAGGCCACAGGCCTATCGACTTGGTCAAACTCTGTTGCCCCTTCATCAAACGATCCTCGCCTATTTCATCAAATTTACGGTTAATACTTTTCTCGATGACAGAAAAATGAATAGATTTGAAAATGATGCTTACAGGACTTTCATGTTTCCTGTGTTCATCCACCATATGTAAGAGTTGAAGACTAAAATGTCAACACTTTTCCAGTTTTCACCATGCTTACTGATTGATTCAGCCATGATAATTCTGTCTAATATGCTGTGCATTTCTGGATCATCAGAGTTTGATTCAACGATAAATGGGGCCCAGTAAAATTCGACCGTGGCATTATAATCCTGCAAGATACAAAGTCAACATTTGACTTACCAATTGTTTTACAGAGTATACAGAATAAAATCATTTTTGTTAGTGGAAACTCGTCTGACCGTCAATGTGTTCGTTTTGGTGATACTCCGGTGAAAAGAAGAGAATAAACAGCCGAAAAACTAGAACGATAGTAACGAGTGTAACATTTGGATCGAGACGAGCGAAAAACCGAGGCGATCGAAAAACGAGCGGTACTACGAACAAGCGATCGAACGATCGACTCAACAATCGATCGAACGAGCCGATCGTAAACGATCGAATCTGAACGAGCGGCCCGAACTACCGATCGAACGAGCGGATCGAACGAGCGATCGAACGAGCGATCGAACGAGCCGATCGAACGAGCGATCGAACGAGCGATCGAACAAGCGATCGAACGAGAAATCGAACGAGCAATCGAACAAGCGATCGAACGAGCCGATCGAAACGACGATCGATACGATCGGATCGAACTAGCGATCGAACGAAGCGAACCGAACAAGCGATCGAACGAGCAATCGAAACAAGCGAAAAAAAAGTTGTACCGATCGAACGAGTGGAAATCGTGTACGATCGAGAAACGAGCTGACAAAAGTGTTGGATCGAACAAGCGACTCAAATCGAAAAACGATCGAATGAACGAGCGGAACTCGAGACATGCGAAATCGAACGCGCGGACTCGATACAAGCGATCGAACAAGCGATCGAACGAGCCGATCGAACGAGCGATCGAACGAGCGGCCGAACTACCGATCTAAACGAGCGGAAACCTGGAACCAGGATCAAACAGCTGATCGAACAAGCGATCTAACGAGCGGGATACCGACTAGCGATCGAACAGCGGATCGAACTAGCGAACTAAACGAGCGGAACTCAACAAGCGAACGAACGAGCCATCGAAACGAGACGAATCGAACTAGCGGACCGAACTAGCGGATCGAACTAGCGGACCGAACTAGCGATCGAACGAGCGATCGAACTAGCATCGTAACGAGCGATCGAACGGAGCGAATGAACAGAGCGATCGAACGAGCGGATCGAACATCAATTTTTTTGGACCGAACGGAATTTTTTTAGAAAACTTGTGTGACGAAACGGGTTTTTAAGAGTAAAACGAGCCATAACTTTTTGATCCGTATGTCCTTTTAAGGCCCGTGACCTCAATCAAATCGAAGAGAAAAACGAGACGATCACGCAGTAAAACCACCTTGGCTGGTTAAGGATTTCTTAGGCCCAAAACAAAAAAAAAGGGCCTCATTTGTACTATATTTATTGACATTTATTTTCAGATTTTTTTAGGATGTGTGTTAGACTTGTTTTTTGTTCAGCTCAACGCCCATCACAATTTTAAGGCCCGTTCAGTTTGGTGAGGCCAATTTATACAAACAGCTTAACACCCTAGCCAGAAAATTATCTGTTTTAGACAATTAATCATTGGCCGCTGATTCTGAACAAATCAATCACCGTTTCTATTGATTTTGAAAAATCCCGTTAATTCCTTTATCGGTTCAATCATAGATGTGTAAATCCCGTGAAACGTGAATTGCTTATAATACAACCACAACTTCAAGTCACAACATATCCTCATTAAGATCCAACAACTTCCACTTCAACTCAAAACGATAAAAATGGAGAAGAAAGATACCTTATCTTCGTGTTTCAATTCAGAAATACAACAAATGCCCCTAATTCCAAGACAAATCAAAAAACTAAAAGTTGTCATGTATCTTTTCAAACGCGTCATTCACAACTCAAAGTTTCATTCAAACAACGACTTAAAAGTAAGTCGAACCGAGAGGATTCAAACGCGATTTGCAAGCACCTTTTGGATCCAGCTCTAGAGACTTTCAGTTTTCACGGCACATGTTCCAGTACATGACAAACTACAAAAGCAGACTTGACAACGAAGAATTTTCAAGACATTGGATCCATGTCTGTGCTTTTAATGTACTCCTACGAGACCCAGTTCATAGTGTTTCATCAAGTCACGTTTTATTTGAAGTAATGAATATGTTTGACATGATACGCAACAAAATCCTACAATACACTCGACTCCTATTCCAGAATCCGTGACACACATGAATCCAACCATGGAATCGTTAAGAAGTCTAAAAGGTGCCAATAACACAACATAAAACGGAGTAAGAAAGCAGGTGAATGAAAGACAAATCCAGACAACCGAAGGAAAGACAGATACGAGTAATGCATTGGATTGCATTGGATGCTAGTTTCAGTTATCATTGAAAAACAATGACAGAATCAAATAAGCCTGAAACAAGCAGCAGATCAGGGAATGATGCACATTTTGATGATGCAGATATCAGACCCTTATATTCTGAAGAGGCCAATGGCTGATGTACAAATGGACTGCTGAAGATATATGTATCTGCTACATGGACAACATCATCTGAGCAACCTGTAATTCAATAATGAAGGAAAGGTTGACCAGAAAGGCTGAACAAATGTCAGGACTTAAACCTTTAATGTGCCTGCTAAATTCACTTATGACAAGACAATTGAACTCTCAGTTCAATCACATCGATCTGAAAATGTTTGTCCCAAAAAGATTGTTGCCCAGTTTACCAAAATATTATGGAAACTCGAAGCACATTGTATCAATCTTGAACACATTTACAAATGGAAAACAATGTTTTAAAATCAGTTGCAACAAAGTCAATTTTTGAAAGAAAAAGGTAATGAAGCCAAGGTTAAAAATGACATCGATGTAATTGAAACAATAAACATCGAATTGTAACACAGTGTGCTAAATTACTTGCAGAAATTAGCAGCTTACATAAAAGAAAATGAGCTCTTAAAACAGACTTACTAAGATTGTTTGATTCTACTAAAGGACACGAGTTCAGACCAAAAACAGAATACTCTTGATGAACAACTGAACAAAAGTCTAATGATAAATGCAGAGTACTAGCTCAATTCAGAAAAAGGGGTTTGCATTGCAAGCATTAAAAATGAGTTAAGGAACTAACATGAAATAGTTTACATACTAATTTGCAAAGCCATCAATCTGGAAAACCGTTTGGTACAACCACATCAAAAACCATCCGGATGTTAGACCACCGACTGCGTTTTAAGTCTGAAAACCTAGAAGTTCAAAAAACCACGGTTTGGCATCCCCAAGTTGATGTGAACAACGACTAGTCAAAACCAGTCACTACACGTCATATTCCTAAGGTAAGAGAATGCTGCCCTAGAAAACCTCATCACATGATTGCACCAAGCTCATCTAGGTATAGCTCAAACGACATTGTTCATAATCACTACCTAGAGGGCAGTTTTATTTTATATTTAGCTTACGAAAACGACTCATGAACACTCTATGATCCCTAAAAATATTCTGACTCCAAACATGTTTGTTTCCTGACATGTCAGAAATGTGTCCTTAATGCCAATCAAGACGCTTGTGTAATAAATTTCCATGAAAGAAGTCAACACGCCGTGCTAAGTTCCATCCAATAAGACCCAAACGAAGAAACAAACCCGTAAGGCAAATAAGGTTGCGAGACGAAACCAAAAAGACAGATCCCAAAAGGACATAGGTTTTCAATCGACAAGACTACCACTGTGCATGAGAAAACAACAAGTCCTAGATCTTGTCTTAGGTGGCAACCAACGGGTAGAATTCTCAAGACTGTTTGTCTTAGATGGGTTCCAACAGGAAAGACATTCGCCTCTAGCACAACAAAGGTTGAAAGTGAACCCCCAAATGGTTCAAATGCAGATATCCCTAACCAATGTAAAAGCGAACAAACTCTTAATGTCAGTGCAGGTACTCTCTTAAGTACAGGTACATCTTTCAATCCTACAGAGGAAGGACTCAGAGTTTGGTTGCGAAAAAGAAAGATATCTCAGAAAACAGGGCTTCAAGGAATTTTGATCTGATGATCACGAAATGACGTTGAACACCGAGCAGTTCAATCCTCGTCGTCATTAAGTCAAATGATAGTCGGATCACGAACTGTTCAGACCTTCAGCACCTCAACGACAGAGATGTCTGTTGAAAATGTCGCTTCAGGCCTCGTTCCTCAAGGACAAAAGGCGTCAGATTATGACAACTCTGACCCCGTGCCCCCAAGACAAAATGTTGTTCCACAGCAAAAAGACAATTCGTCACAACCAGGGTTAAATTCTCTCAGTCCTTACTTGAAGAATATTACAATACATCCAACTCACGGTCTTCGCAGAGGAAAACAACAATGATCAATGAACTGAATGCATCATTTTCAAGAAGCTGAATTTATCAATACCTTTTGTACACGGTACAGAATCGTGTGTCTTCCTCACGCAACATTGATAATACCGATTGAACATTCATTTCAACCAAAAGTCTGATTACCGAGGACCAGAGATTCATCCATTAAACAATTTTCGGGAAATCCAACCATGCCAGTTCAAACACAGACGACCAGCTTGCCACATATCCTGAAATGTTATGTTCGCGAGCTTCACGGTGAGTGTTTGTTGAACCGCAAACATTAAGGAGGCAATCGGCTGATTTCACAGGGATCGAAGCAATGCAGATGAACTATCATCAGTTCACAAAGACGAAGGTCTGGGAACTATTCGACAAACCATTTGGCAAGATTATCATAAAGCTAAAGTGGTTATGGAAGAAACAAGAAAGAGATGAAGATCAGACTAGTAAATCGCACCAAAAGCAACGACTTTTGCTAAAGTAGGGCTCATGAAGAGGTATTGATTTTGAAGAAACATTTGCTCCAGTTGCTCGCTTGGAAGCAGTTCGATTTTGTTGCCCCACGTAGCAGCACCAAGTCTTTTTCCAATCTATCAGATGAACGTGAAAACGGCATTTCTAATGTCCACTGAAGAGGAGGTTTATTGTTGCTCAGGCCAGACGTTATCGTTAGATCCAGATCATCCAGAAAAAGTCTAACCTCTCAGAGAAAGCTTTGTATAGGATTAAAGCAGCTCCAATAGCTGTTACGATGGAACTATCAAACTTCTGATGTCCAAAGGCTTTTCTTAAAGGTACAATTGCCCCAACATTTATTCAAGATAAAATACGGGAGGATATTCAACTTGTGCAAATTTTAAACGTTGATGACATAATTTTTGATCGACAAATCCTAAATATACATAACGATTTTGAAAATTAAAAGCACAGAAATTTGAAATGTCCCTAATGGGGAGATTAAATTCTTTTTAAGGACTCATAGATCCACTCAGTCCCCAAAAGGTATTTTTATCAATCAGAGGCCAAGTACGCTTTTAGAAAATTTTGAAAAAGCATAATATGGACAACTGTCACTTCCATTTGGTACAAACATTGCATAACAAAACCCAAGCTAGATGCAGATTGAGTGGAGAACCCTAACCAAATCTGATTATCGTAGTAAAAATCGGGTCACAACATGTACTTGACATCTAGTAAGACCAGACTTAGTGCAGCAGTAAGCTATTGTGCACGTTATCAAGCACGACCAACACAAAGCACCTCAAGGAGGTTAAAAATAATCTTTAAAATACTAAAGTACCCATTAAACATGGTTCTCCCCAGGTAAACCAAAGGATTCTGGCTTTGAATAACATCATTTTCAGACTCCTGATCATAACGGGATCTTGATAGTTCAAAAAGCACTTCTGGAGGGATACAGTTCCTTGGTGATAAACGTTGTAAGCTAGATGTCAAAGAAACAAACTGCAACTGCAATGTCTTCAGGCAGAGGCAGAGTAGTGGCGTTATCCATGCAAGTTGTGCTCAAGGTAATTGGATGAGGACACAGCTTCAAGATTATGGCTTCAAACTTTAACAAAATAACGATGTACTGCGACCTCCTACACCATAGCGATCTCATGCAACCCCGTACAACATTCGCGGAACAAAGCACATCCATACATACGGTAATCAACAATCATAAAGGAACAGGCTGTGAAAATGGAATAAATTGATTATATTTTGTCAGAACTGAATACCATCGGCTACATGTTTTTTAACAAAGGCCCTTCCTGAGATCGTTTAAGTATCTTGTCAGAAAGGATTGGTATGAGAAAGTTTGAATCCAGCTGAACTGGAGGTCTGACAAATGACTCTGCTTGATATCATCATCAAACTCACCATGATACAATATTTTATATGAGAAAAGCAAAATACAAATGTATAAAACTTCAAAAAGAAAATACAAAATCAAAAATCATAAAATTTTCAAAAAAATCTTCTAGACATGTCTCTTGGAATCGATAACATTTACGTGCTTAGAAAAGTCGATTAACATTACACGGTGGTGTAAATGAAGTAACGATGCGAGAGTTTTCAAATAGTTTACAAAACATGTCATTCTAATTTCTAAATGGCTTATTAGGGCAAATTACCAGTACATAAACCCGGACTTCAAATACAGGAAGGTTATAACTTATCCACACAACGAGATAATAACTGTTACTACGTCTTAGCTGATCATACAATACATTCATGGTTTTTTAGCTCAAGAAAAGGATAGTGTACGTTTTTCAGTGCGCTTACCCAAACAGTTATAAGAGAAGTCCTCTAACGCATTTTGGTATATCAAAAAAGTTGAAACACAATTTACAAGAAATTTCTCGATGACAATTCATAATCTTTCAAAATTGTGTGTTCAACACTCAACCTCACTTATGTTTTTCAAAAGACAAACAATTTCTCATTGGTCCTAATTTTTTGAGGGGAGTTTTTTTCGAAAAACAAAGTTTTAATGTTTTTGATACATCAACAACGACCAATTCTTATGTATTCAAAACATTATCAAATGTTTTCAAACCATTCATGCAATAATATTTTCACCACTTAAATTTTCAAGACAATTTTAATCACAAGGTATTTTCAAAAACTAATGTATTATATTTAAAATAAGGGAGAAAATGTAATTAAAATATGATCTAATCGACTCATGCTGAGAAAAGGTTTATGGATCGATCTTATACCGAACAAACATCTTAATCACACGAGCGAATCTGAAGTCAGAAGGTGGTTGGGGTTAGGAATCAATCCTATGATCCAACCAGAACCGAGATCTACCCCAAGGGATAATCCAAAGTTTAGAAAAAGAAGCCTTAGGTATAATTGGAGATGAATGAAATAAGAGGAATATGCCGACTAAGATTTTGAGTGAACTCTGGAACAATCAAAACAAGGGGTTATTAATGACACTTGGTAAGCATTGAAGCGTTAAGAATGAAAAAGAAATGTATGGATAAAGGGTGAAAAGAAAGAAGCCCTCCACACAACTTTAGGCAGGAAACCGGGTCAATACAATAAGCTGTCAAGAAATCACATGATGATTGTTGGTATTGAAGACAAGACATCATGGACCCAGTGATGCACTGCACAACCCTTCATCCTAGCCATTTAAGTTTCTCTTAACAGAAACTTGTCTCATTTGTCACGGAGATACACACGTTATCTATTGAATCTCACTCCGAGACCGAGATCGTTGATATTGAATAGGTGGCAATCTGCTCCACCTCCGAGTACTAAAACCAACAATGCACTAATCGAGTCTAGAGCCAGAGATCAATCAAAATCCGTTAGAATCACACAATCCCTTTTCAAACACTTTTGAACATCATCAGTTTCACAACTGTATATCAAAGTCCCTACGCCCAATATCATAGTGAATATTTGGCCAGAACATTCTGAGTGATACTCTTAGTATTCCCCAATGACCGAATTAAATCCTCCAAGTGTTCAACATCAAACCACACTGATAGGGTGATTGCGAGATTCTATATGAATCAAACTTGTGACAACTGGATATCGATTTGGTCCAGTAAATGAATTGACGGTTGATAGATTTTAGATAAAAAACATGACAACTCTCATGTGTTACAAAACTCTTTAACGAGTGACACGTCCGATTTGATTTTCAAATCAATTTCCTCCTAGTTTAGGCACTAAGTAAACCTGCAAGTCACACGGTGTAGAACGGCAACATCAATCCCATTCAAATGCTCAATCTACAAAGACAAACTATCTAGAAAGCTTAAGATTTAAAGACAAAGACTTCCGCTAACTCTGATTTAAAGCTTTCAAGATAATGCAAAAGAATGAGCATGTTGGTCAAAAACAAAAGATCGCAAGATGGCAAAGACGATAAAGACAATGACAAAGGCTCAAAGTCAAGATCAATCTCAAAGCATAGAAGGAACAAGCTACAACATACATCGAAGACAAAGAACCAAGAAACACTTCGAGCTTAAACGTACCAAGCAATCTCACATGAATCACAAGAAGGAGTGTTCATACATGAACTCACTTCGGTGGAGATATGTATGTGTACCTCAATTTTAATTGAGACCAATAAAGGAACTCGTTCCCAGTTTCAAAGACAATCACGTCGGGGAGATGTTAGCCTCAATTTTATTGAGTCAATAAAGGAAGCTCGTTCCCGTGTTCAAGACCTCACTTCGGGGGAGATTGTTAGCCTCAATTTATTGAGTCGAACAAGGAAGCTCGGTCACTCTACGATGGAGCTTCGGTCTTTAATTAGTTAATGTTGTAACAGTATAATATCGGGAATCGGGCTCGATAGATAATCTAATATTGTATATGTTTCGGGTTTAATCCCAAACAAAACCCGAGCCCGGGTCCTAGTTATATATCCCGCGCGTCACATTAAATGTGTAGGGGTATATATATATTTAGATATTTTCTAAAATATCTAAATATATATATAGATATTTTCATATGAAAATATCTAGTTTTTATTAATTTTCAATATATCTTTTTCTTATTCTCTCTCAACTCTCTCTCATTTCGTCTCTCTCTCTCTATTTCGAGTCTCTCTCTCCTTCTCTTTTCTTGATTCGTGTTTGTGTGTTATGAAGTGAAGTGGTTAAACGGGTTCCTACATATCTGTTAAGGTTGATGCTAAGTTTGTAAGCTGTACTATACTTATTTATTGAAATTCTGAACTTACTTGATATGGAGAGGAGACATGCTATTGAAAAAGACCATGGTGCGATTCGGGTTTATGTTCTCATCAACCCACTTGGCCCACGTCTTAAGGACTCTTGCGTAGGCCACAGGCCTATCGACTTGGTCAAACTCGTTGCCCACATCAAAAAACGATCCTCGGCCAATTATTCATCAATTTACGTTAAAAATACTTTTTCTCGATGATAGAATAAACTTAATAGATTTGAAAATGTGCTTACACGAAGACTTCATGTTTCCTGGTGTTCCATACCACCTTAAAGTCAGAGTTGAAGGACTAAAATGGCAACAACTTTATCCAGAATATCAACCATGCTTACTGATTGATTCAGCCATGATAATTCTGTCTAATATGCTGTGCATTTCTGGATCATCAGAGTTTGATTCAACGATAAATGGGGCCCAGTAAAATTCGACCGTGGCATTATAATCCTGCAAGATACAAAGTCAACATTTGACTTACCAATTGTTTTACAGAGTATACAGAATAAAAAAAATACTTGGAAAAATAAAGCTCCGACCTAAAAAAAGCTTTGTTTGGATGCACGAACATTTAAAACGCTAGTATGGGAAGCGTTCAAATTTTATCTAGATCTACACTAATCTACCAAACACTTTGCGGCTACAAATATTAGCTACTAAGTTGCAGTTACCCATTTAAAGCTTACAACTAGATTTTCCAAACATACTCAATATGAAAATAATCGAGACTAATTATAAGACTTGGTAAATTTTTTCAGTAACTAGATTCGTAATTACATCGGACAGCCCTATATTCTCAATATCTGAGGTACAAAAAGTTTAGCCGAGGTCTTGCAAAAAGGAACGTTGTTGCGCGTTTAACTAATGTCATTCAACATGACTGATAGTTATAAGGATGTGTAAAGGCATTCATAAATCATAATCATGACAAAACTATAATAACTTCCCTTGTAGTGCCATTATATTATTTGAAACGGTATTTTTATTAAAATAATAATCTAAAATAAAACCTTGTATATAAACAAATAAAGAAGTCAACAATTGTGTTACAGTACAATCTCACTTGTGGATTCATTGTAGGACCATTTTGCTTTTAGTTCTGTAAATGCTTAAGACATCATCATGAAAAAAGACCACAAAAAGCTTAAAGATAAAGTGGTTTATGTTGTCTTTATCATTTCCATTGTCATATAAACTTGAAATAGTGTAGATCAATAGCTTCTCAACGAATTCCTCATTTCTCTTTTGTGGGGTGGTATAGATAAGCTTATACTGGTCTTATTAGCTAATTGTGTTATCCAAACACTATAGTAGAGCTTTCTAAAGGTTTAAAATTGTCTTTTAATAGCATGCATTCCTTAATGGTACAATAATATATTTCAACATTTTGACATACAAAAAGAGTAGGAGGCCACCATCTAACGAAATCCTAAACTAGAGAAAGTTGACCCGAGAACTAGACCATTAGTACCTTTCACAAATCTAGTGTATATCGTTTTCTATAACAGAAAACGAAACATCTACAATTGATATCCAAGATGTTTATGGCCAAAATTTCTTGATTCAAAAGAATCCAAACTTGTTTGAACATCATATTGCATCTTACTCTCTCTTTAACTAACTTCACTCTCTATTTAAGTCTTGAATCAACTTCACTCTCTCTATAACCATCATATGGACAGCTTACTAATAACTAAGTTATACAAATAAGGCATATAGAAAATGGTAGCAATAAATAATGTAAAATATTTGTTCAAGTTGACTACTTCTATTGTCTGCCAACTTCGTTGATTAACAATATTGTCAAAAGAAGTCTAAAAAGAGCAAGTTATTGAGTCATTAAAAGTCTGAAGGACTGAAAGTGTCATTTGGGAAAGATATTTAGCTGAAGAAGAGTTCAAGCTGTCTTTGGAAGCTGTCTAAAAGTTGAGGGGCTGAATTGGAAGTTAGTTGGCTATATATATGAGTCTCATCTCTTAGGGTTTGAGTATTCCAGATATATTTCAGTTTTCTCTCTCAAATCGTTCCATAGCCGTCTTATTGTTCTTTAAGTCTTTGTCTTGTATACCTTCTAAATCAATCTCTTTATTTGATTTAGAAGTGATTTCTGAGTGATATTGAGTGAATTTTGTAGTGAGGATAAAGCTGTGTCTTCCTAGAAGAGATAGCTTGTATTTCTTTGGTATTGTATTGGCAAGCATCCAGTTCGAGACTTGTCTTCTTGTTTTTGATAATAAAAGCACAAAAGGGGTGGTTGGTTGTGTGCATATCTGAGTTTAGATCTGTGAGTTTAAGATTGTTTACATGGTATCAGAGCCATTGCAATCATCTTGATTGTTTTTGGTTCTTGATTGATCGATTAGGGTTCTTGATTTTTTGGGGGTCTTCTTGGAAAGAGGTGGATCTTGTTGTCTGATTGGTGGATCTGGTGTTCTTCGTGGTTAATTGGTGTTTCGATTGCTAAATTTCTTGATTGATCAAAATTAGGGTTTTCTCAAAACCCTAATTTGTCTTCATTGGGGATTTCTTAGTTCTTGGTGATTCTGGGTATTCCTCTCCTTCTTGACTAAGTGAATTAAGAAGAGGAGGTAATTGTCTTCCGCTGCTTGCTGGATCTGCTCTGTAACACCTCTCTTTATTTTTTCTTGTCTCTTATTGTTTTTATTGATTAGTTTGTGCTTCCTTCTTCTTGACTAAGTGAATCAAGAAGATAGGAGTCTAAATCAGCCCTTGACCTACCACCTTGAGTGGCAAGGAAGCCTGGGAACTACTTTCTTCCCTTTATCTTTATTTTGTATTATGGTCTATTTGATTGTCTGTTAGTTTCGTATTCTATCTTTGTCTGTTATTTGTTATGTGCAATTATGGCTATTGGTGATGCTTCTGGGTCTACTGTTGTTGATTTTATCAATAATCTTGATGCTGGTAATCCCTTGTATGTTCAGAATAGTGATAATAGTAGCTCTGTTTTAATTCCTTTTAAGTTGCAAGGAACTGAAAATTATAGAATATGGAATGGTGCTATGAAGTTAGCCTTACAGGCTAGGAATAAGTTTAGTTTTGTGGATGGTACTTGTCTTAAATCTACTTATGCTACTAGTAATGTGTTGTCTGCCCAATGGGATAGATGTAATGCTATGGTGTTGACTTGGATTATGAATTTTGTTTCTCATGATGTGTATATGGGCTTAGTCTACTCTGATAATTGTGCCTCTGTGTGGAAAGAGTTACAAGAAACCTATGATAAGGTTGATGGTTTAGTTGTGTATAATCTTTTGCAAAAAATTAATACTGTTAAACAAGGTAGTAGTTTTGTTACTGACTATTATCATATACTGAATTCATTATGGAAGGAATTTGATGCTTTAACTAAGATTCGTAAATGTGTTTGTGAGGTGCAATGTACTTGTGATGCTAGTAAGGAATTGTCTTTGCATCAACAAATGATGAAGCTTGAAATGGCAGTTCTTATGGGCCATTATGACGTTTATCAGCCTTGTTAGGATGCTCTTCTCACACCAGGGAACCCTCTCCCGATGTTAAAAATGCAATATAATACTGCGTCTAGAGAGGAGTCTCATAGAGGGATTCCCGAGTCCTCTAGTACTTCTGATGCTAAACTGAATGCTACTTCATTTGTTGCTAAAACATTTAATAACAATAGAAAGAATTTTAATACAGTTAATAACACCAGAGGACCTTTTCCTAATAACAATAATAACAGGGGACCTAATCCTAACTTGAATTGTAAAAACTGTGGAAAAATTGGTCACACTATTGATAGATGCTATGAGATTGTTGGTTTTCCTGCTAATTTTAAAAGGGGCTTTCAAATAAAC
Source organism: Tanacetum coccineum (assembly GCA_026074375.1). Lineage (NCBI taxonomy): Eukaryota > Viridiplantae > Streptophyta > Magnoliopsida > Asterales > Asteraceae > Tanacetum > Tanacetum coccineum. The sequence continues at coordinate 21,209 of BQNB010022666.1, read as the reverse complement.
TAGGCAAAACTATCATTAATGCAAATGCGGATGTAAAGTGTAATAAACAAAATCTTATGGAGTAAAACCTACTCTCTTCTGGTTTACTCCTGAACAGATGAAGAAGCTTTTGAATCTGATCAATGATAATGGGGCTAGTAACTTTCATGCCAATATGGCAGGTAGATATTCTTTTTTCAATGGCAATGTTTGGTCTAATATGAATTTTTCTAAATTTTTCTGTGCCAATAATAAATTGTATGTGAAAACTATCAGTCTTGGTTGGATTATTGATTCTAGTGCTAATCAGCATCTTACTGTTTTTAATATCGGTATGATTAATGTTATAGATGTTACTAGTCTTAATACTACTGTTGGTCATCCTAATGGTACATTAGCCACTATTAGTCATGTTGGGAATCTTAAACTTACTGATAATGTGATCTTATATGATGTTCTTGTTGTTCCTGGATATTGTGTTAGTCTCTTGTCTGTTAATAAACTTATCAGAGATAGTAAAATGTTTGTGGATTTTGATGAGGAAAATGTTATATTCAGGATTTGACCAGACAGAAAATATTGGGGACTGGTAGTGAGTCAGGAGGTCTTTACTTGTTTGATATGCCTCCTAAATCCTCAATTTTTTGTGGGTTAGTTGCTAATATTGATCACACTGAATCCCTATTCTTAATCAGACACACACGCCAATACAACTACAAGAATTCCTTTGGCATAATAGTCTTGTGTCATCCTGTCTGATCAAGTCTTAACCACTTTACATAATGACCTTAAAATCTCTAAGTCCTCTTTTGTGCCAGTATGTGAAGTCTGTCATAGGGCTAAGCAAACAAGGGAACCATATCCCTTGTCTGACCACAAGTGCAAAAATCTTGGTGATCTTGTTCACCTTGATTTGTAGGGTCCATACAGAGTTTCTAGCAGAGAAGGGTACAAGTATTTTCTAACCATTGTAGATGACTTTTCTAGGTTGTATGGGTTTTACATTAAGATAAAACTAAGAATGAGGTGTTTGATGTTTTTGTTTCATTTATAAATCTTATTAATAATCAGTTTAAAATCAAGATAAAAATGGTAAGATCTGACATCTCTATATAGACACCATGTGTTGTGATGATATCCATTCTTGTTTACGCCTCGCGTTTCCACCTTGGCGGGGTGTGACACCATACTCCTCAGCAAAATGGGATTGCTGAGAGGAAACATAGACACTTGCTTAATGTAGCAAGGAGTCTTATGTTTCAGGGAGGAATTCCTTTAAGGTTTTGGTCTGATTGTGTTCTAACTGCTGTTTATCTTATAAACAGGCTGCCATCATCTGTCCTAAATGGTAGGTGTCCATATGAGTTGGTATATAAGAAAAAACCTAGTCTTTCCCATTTGAGGTCCTTTGGTTGTCTCTGTTTTTCAACTATTTTGAACAATCATGATAAAATGTCTTTTAGGTCTGAAAAATATGTTCTTATTGGGTATTCTTCTACTAAAAAGGCTTATAAGTTGTTAAGTCTTGATTCTGGAAATGTATTTTTTCTAGAGATGTGAAATTTTATGAAACAGTATTTCCTTTAAAAATGAAATCTAGTAATTCTAAAATTAATATTAGTGAAAATGAAAATGATTTGTTAAGTTTTTTTTATAACAATGGACCTCAAAGTCCCAATGATGAAGGAAGGACTTCATCAGTTGAGGATGGTAGTAGCCCACTTCCTAGACATAGGACTACAAATAACTCTCATCTGTATCAGGAAGAGGTATCTACAACCCAATTTTATGACCAAAGTCTATTTGAGGGTAATAATGAAAACAATGATGTTTTTGTACTAACTCAAACTGAAAATGAATTTGATCAGGATAGTGGTGTGTAGACACCTGGTGTAAGAAGGTCAAGTAGACCAACTAAAATGCCTGCTAGATTTAATGATTATGTTGTTAGTTCTAATGCTAAGCATGATATTAAAAAATATGTGAAGTATTCTTGTCTGAGTAGGTCTAATCTTTGTTTTGCTACTAATTTGAATAAATCTGTTGAGCCAACTAGTTATTATGAAGCCTTAAAAGATAACAATTGGGTTGAAGCCATGAATAATGAAATAGAGGCTCTGAATAGAAATAACACTTGGTTTATATGTGACTTACCTGCTGGAAGAAAAGCCACAGGTTGTAAATGGTTATATAAAATTAAATATAAAGCTTCAGGTGATATAGAAAGGTATAAAGCCAGGCTTGTAGCTAAATATTTTAGTCAGAGAGAAGGTTTTGACTATGATGAAACATTCAGTCCAGTTGTTAAGATGGTCACTGTTAGATGTTTAATCAGTATTGCTGTTAAAATGAATTGGCCTTTATATCAATTGGATGTGAATAATGCTTTTTTGTATGGAGATTTAGTTGAGGATGTCTATATGACATTACCTCAAGGATTTGATAATGATAATGGTACTAAGGTATGCAAGCTTAATAAGTCTCTGTATGGTTTAAAGCAAGCCCCAAGGCAGTGGAATGCAAAGTTAACAACTGCCTTGGTTGAGCATGGCTTTGTGCAGAGTAAGTTTGACTACTCTTTGTATGTGAAACATGTTGGATCTGTTTTTGTGGCATTATTGGTGTATGTTGATGACATTATCATCACTGGAAATGATGAGGTTGGTATAAAGGATTCCAAAAGGTTTTTGAGTTTAAAATTTCAAATTAAAGATTTGGGAGAACTTAGATATTTTTTTGGGTATAGAAAATTTAAAAAATAATGAGGGGGTTTGTATGTCTCAAAGAAAGTATTGCATGGAGTTACTTTATGAATATGGTTTGTTGGTTGCAAGGCCTGTTGAAACTCCTTTTCCTGAAAACACAGTTTTAAACTTTAAAGAATCTGAAAAGGATAAGTTTTTATTAAATTTCACAAGTTATCAACAGTTAGTGGGTAAATTGATTTATCTTACCAATACTAGACCAGGTATAAGCTATGTTGTGCATTGTTTACGTCAACACATGCACAATCCCTTACAGTCTCATTTTAAGGCAGCATTAAGAGTCTTGAGATACTTAAAGCAATCTCCTGGGTTAGGGTTACAATTTAATAAGACTTTTGATTTAAAGCTTAAAGCTTATTCAGATGCTGACTGGGAAAAATGTCCTAAAACAAAGAGGTCTGTCACTGGGTATTGTGTGTTTTTGGGACAGTCTTTAGTATCTTGGAAATGTAAGAAGCAAAGCACTATTTTAGAAGTTTAGCCAAAGCTGAGTATAGAAGTTTGGCTTCTACCACTTGTGAAGTGATTTGGTTGGGAAACTTATTACATAATATTGGGCTAAAAAGTTTATATCCAATTGACATATTTTGTGACAGTAGTTCAGCTATTCAAATAGCTGTCAATCTTGTATTTCATGAAAAAACAAAACATTTTGAGTTAGATGCTCATCTAGTCAGGGAAAAAGTGTCAGCTGGAGTTATTAAGACTATTAAAATTCATACTGATATGCAGAATACAGATATTTTTACTAAGTGCCTTGGCACAGTGCAACATAGCTTGTTTTGCAGGAGTTTAGGAATGAAAGATATGTTTGTTGTTATCAATGATGATAAAGATGCTAAAAGGGAAAAGGAATGAAAGGGTTGTAACTTCAAAATCAGTTATGACTCATAATCTTGAGGGAGGATGTCAAAATAAGTCTAAAAAGAGCAAGTTTTTTAGTCATTGAAAGTGAGAAGGACTGAAAGTGTCATTTGAGAAAGATGTTTAGCTGAAGAAGAGTTCAAGCTGTCTTTGGAAGCTGTCTAGAAGTTGAGGGGCTAATTTTGGCAGTTAGCTGGCTATATATATGAGTCTTTTCTTAGGGTTTGATTCATTCCAGTTATATTTTTCAGTTTTCTCTCTTAAAGTTTTCCATAGCCGTCTTATTGTTCTTTAAGTCTTTGTCTAGTATACCTTCTAAATCAATCTCTTTATTTGATTTAGAAGTGGTTTCTGAGTGATATTGAGTGAATTTGTAGTGAGGATAAAGCTGTGTCTTCCTAGAAGAGATAGCTTGTATTTCTTTTGTATTGTATTGGCAAGCATCCAGTTGGAGACTTGTCTTCTTTATTTTTGTTTATAAAAGCACAAAAGGGGTGGTTAGTTGTGTGCATATATGAGTTTAGATCTGTGAGTTTGTGATTGTTTACACTTACCTCTCGGCAACTATGCACGTATTGTTTATCTGATTTGTAGGTGTGTGTGGGTATTTTGATGGGTATATTTATATAAAGTGAGTATTTTATTGAAAGGTGAGGTGGCATTGAGGTGGAAGATGAGGGGTGTGACCGGTATGAATAGCCTTAAGTTTACGAATCGTTTAGTGTTGATTTCTCAAAAAGAACCAACTATGATATATAATTCAAGTATGAGAAAAATAACGAAATAAGAAAATATGCTTTTTATGTGCACAGTGCACTCACGTGATTTCATAACAAAACTGTAGTACTCTTTTTTGTCCTTTTTACATTTCACTTTATTTCTACATCATCTTCTTTGGTAACACTCTTCTTCTTCATCACCTCAACAAACAAACATGGTTTCTCACTCTACAAACTCTTAAAAAATTGAATTTGACTTCTAGTTTTGATAAGCCAGACACTTTTTTGGGGGGGGGGGGGGGCAAATTAAGAAAATATCTCAAAATCTTAAAATTTTCACACTATATAAATTTTTTTCCGATAGGGGGCACCTCCCCCTTATTCCCGCCAAGGTGGCACTGCATCTACTCCACAATCGGACTCTTATTTAAGTATCCAAGACCAAGGGTGTGTTTTTTTCTTATGAGTTATGAACTATGTGGCTTTTAGATGTGGGTCGTATTTAGCCTCTTAAAGGGGAAATAGAGGTTTGAATGGGTCTCTCAAATGCTAGAATTGGGGTTAGGGTTGTGATGATAATCTTGGATATCTTCAAGAATCGTGTAAAATCACTTTCCTTATAAAGTATTTTGACCCTTTATGTGCCTGGGTATCACGAAATCTTTAAAGGGATAATTCTTGAAGAACACTTTGATTCTAGGCACAAGAGATCAAAGCAAGAACAAAGAGAATTTTGTGTTTTCTTATGTTCTAATGAGACCAATGCTGTACGTTAATAAACACAAAACTAATGACATTTATTGTTTGTTAAAGGTAGTTTTTTTGTCGTGGTCGGAAACACATTAGCTCAACGAGTGTGTACTCTACACTTCCCTAACTCGTATCCGAGCCTAATATGAAATCCCATTGGCCTCCAATAAATCGAAATTACCTAAAATAGTTGATGACACTAAAATCACCAACATCAAATAATAGGAATTAATAGTTTTGGACCCACGCCCATTTTCAATAAGTGGAAGTAAGAGTTTTTGTAAACACCCCCAAGTCAACTCTTGATAGAGCTCATGTTATAATTATGTGTATTTGTTATATAATAAAATAATTACACTATTTTAAAGTGAAATCATAGATTGTAATGACGTTACTTGAAAGTTAAAACTATGTTATTACTGTATGACTATGTATGTCTTCTTCTCATTGGGTGACGTTGTTACTTGGAGTGATCAGAGCCATGCAACCAGAGAAGTTAACATTGACATGTTTATTTTTAAGACAAACAAACTTTAAGGAGGCGTCTGTTAGGGCTATTGGTTGCGTGAAATGATGTTTCCTTAATGGATACCGGAAGCAACTGAAGTTGCTCACTAGAAAACAAAAAATTGCGAATGCTAAGATAGTGTAAAGTATAATTTTGTATTTGAGGTTGTATGATGTTGTTCATTTACCGTGTATGAATATGAACATAAAGACACTCCCATGTTATCACATTTGTCTGTAAACTTTCATAAATTAGGGACGTAGAATGATTTAATTTCTGCTGATATTTTTTACTCTCTATGCAGCTGAATTTTGATACTCGATACGCTGCACCCTGCTGTAGCAACTTATCAAAGTGCTGCCTGTCACGGATATCTATATTAGCTTGAATAACATTGCCCTGTATAAAAACAGTTGTTTTCATGTCATAACTTTCATGAAATCGTTAAAAAGCATTGAGACATTTTTAACAGCATCTATTAACACACTAATCAACAACTTATGACCAATACTTTCAATCAAGCAGTATAACAAAAATCGATATAGAAAATAAAGAATGTAACGATCTAGTACACACATGCCTCATTCAGAAAAAGAGTACCAATTAGTCATCACTGCAAAATTAATAAATCACTACACCAAGAGGATGGCTATACCTCCCTGTCAAGCAGCATACAACAAAAGCGTGTTGGTATCAACACTGGAACGCTTTTGGCTATCCATTTTCGGTAGACTCTCGCTTCTATTGTTTTGTTAATGACATTTATTTTTAAATCACCAATGCTAGTAACCGATGCACTGGTAACAATCGTCATCCTGCAACAAAACATATAATCATTAAACAGTCACCACAAAGATGCTGTCATATGTATCCTTCACAACGCAGAGGCAACAATCTCTTTATTATGCAAAAAATTCAGATCACAAATGCAATTGCAACATTTGTATATTTTCTTGGAATTCATATCTGAATACAACACTAATAAGCAAATTAAAAATCACCTGAGCACCCGCCACTAAGAAATAAGGCATACCATAAACGTAAAATGAAAAACACAAGTGCTCTTATAAGACAACAACGCAAAACACCTAAATATAAAAAATCTTGCTTTAACCACAAAGATTATCCTAAAATCCCAAAAGCAACTTCCACCACCTAACTTACACCAAAACATGCAAACTCAACAGTGATATACGTTTATAATCACATACATAAGCATGCAGCAACAAATATATATTTTTAAGCACTTTAGAACTTTAAAAACAAAGCAAACGCCGCATGTTCAGAATCCTAATAGTTAACAATGAAAAAAGCAGTTTGAAAACAAAAAACTGAGCAAAACATACCTATACACACATCAATAACCATGCAAAATAATCATCATTATCGTTTCTAACAACACCACAATAAACACATGCACATTATCGTAATTCTAAAACAGCCTAGGATAGGCGATTCAAAAACAAAAAACAGAGCAAAAGCATACACATACACAAATCGACAGCCATGCAACAAAAACCATCAACAATTTTCTAGCAACCTCAGTGTTAACCAAATACATGCACAATATTGTCGTTCTAAAAATCCTAAAATAAACAACAATAACTCGACAATAAAAAAAACTGCAAAAATAGGAAGGAATGTTAAAAGCATCTGTCGAAAAGTGATCTAAAACGCTTCATAACACTAAAACACTAACTAAGAATCGACCAACAACTAACAACAATAATAAGATTTTAGCTAAAAATTCTTGAGGAAGCTACACCTACCAAGAGAGAGATGAAATAGTAGATGATCGTGCATGAAGGTTGGTGAAAGAAAGACATGGATACTGTTTAAATAAGGAGACAAATCAAGGTAGGTAGAAAAGAGATGGAATCCAATCTAATGACCCAATAAGTATACAAAAATGTTTTAATGGCTCAACTAAGAACCCACTTAACCAAAATGACACAACTCCCACTCAAAATGACCTCATTAAATGCAAAATGAGATCATTAACCTATTATACATTAGGCGTGCGAACGATGTCGTTTTGCAATAAATTGAGATCGTTTAGCATTAAGTGAGATCGTTTTGTGTATGTGTTGTGTCGTTTGGTTAATGGGTTTTATTAGTGGGCTGTTAATTTAGGTCTTGCTTGCTTCCTGATTTTAATATTGCATCGATATGTGAAGTGTACTCAATACACTTCACACTCTTCTTTATTCTCTCTCTCTCTCTCTATAATATATAATATAAATAAAGTATATAGTATATATTATATATATATTTACTTCTTCTTCTTCTCGTCGATCTTTGTCTACTTCATCAGTTGTTAGGAGTGGTGGTTGACGGTGCTTCAAATTTTCTAGTAATGTGCTTTACATAACATGCAAGCACACTTAACATTATCCACACTCTTTTTTAGTCTTTTTCTTACTCTGCTTCTTCAGTGGTTAGGGGTGGTGGTTGATCGATGATTTCGGATTAAAGGTATGTTTTTTTGTTGGTTATTTGTATAAGTTCGATTATGTTTTATTTTTTTGGGGTAAAGGGTTTCCCTGGTAAATAGTTCGATTATATTTTAGGTTTGTAAGATTTTGGAAATGATGTATTGCATATGTTGTTTGGAAGTTGTATTCGTGTTTTATTGCTGTTTGGTTTACATTTTTGCAGCTTGAAGTGGTGATTTGGGATCGTCGATTGTGGTTTAGAGATTAAGGTATGTTTTGTTGTTGTTCTTGTTTAGTTTTTGGAAATGGTATATTGCATCTGGAAGTGTATTCAGTGCTCTTTTTAAGTACGTAACATATGCTTTATCCATATCTATGTTTATGCATGTCTTTCTTTCCTCAAATATGCACACCCTGAAAGATTTTAGTTGATTGGAGGTTACGTTATTTTGGATATCGTAGATAGAAGTTTCTTCTAGATTTTATGTTTTTAAAGAATGCGCTGGTGATAAAAAAAACTATAATGGCAGTTGTATCGTTGATTGGTGGTTCACAAATTAGAAGGGTATTATTTATTCGTATAATCTGATTATGTTTTATGTGTATAAGCTTTTCGAAATGATATATTATGTGTTATTTTTGGAGTTGTTTTTTTAAGCTTATTTGTTTAAGTCTTGCAGCTTCAAGCGGTTGTTCGGGATCTGTAATATTTGGGTTGCTGTTAAAAAAAATTATATCGACAGCTGCATAAGGGTATGAATTTTGTTGTTGTTGTTGTCGTCATCGTTGTCGTCGTGGTTCATTTGTGTATTTTGATTGTGTTTTTGGCGTATAAGGTTTGGGAATTATATATTGCATGTGGTGTTTGTAAGTGTTTTTCGCTTTCTTCACAAATGTCGCTAATATATATTTTTGCCTTCGAACCTGTGAATGTTTGAGAATAGCTTTATCTTGCCATGGCATTATGATGAAATAAAAACCTAGAGCCACTTATTGAAGGAAGTTTGGGTGTAACATTGGTGTGCTTTGATGAGGCATGTGATCGTATGTTTGGTCTATTAAAGTGGACATCTATATTGCATAATTTACTATGCCTAAATAATGTCGCATTTGATAAGAAACCATAATATATGCCGAATCTGATCATGCGGGAGACTATATGGACCGAAAAAGCACTAGCGGTATTTGTACGTTTATGGGATTTTGTTTAACATCTTGGTTTTCGAAGAAGAAAACCGCTCTTGCTATATCTACTACCGAAGCTGAATACATAAGCGCCAGAAAGGCGTGCCAACAAGCACTATGGATGAAACAAGCTCTTGTTGACTATGGCATTCGCCTCGACGACATTTCTATAATGTGTGACAACAAAAGAGCAATAGATTTAAGCAAAAACCCCGTTCAACACTCGCGTACTAAACACATAGAAATTCGTCACCATTTCCTTCGCAACAATGTTCAAAAGGGAAATATCACCATCGAAAAGGTTCCGTCGAAAGACAACATCACCGACATTCTAACTAAAACTCTTAAATGAGAGTCGTTCAATTACTTGCGTCTAGGTTTAGGAATGATGTAACAAAAATATTGAATGTCCGTTGAAGTAATCACATTACCAAAACTCAAATTATCACATCTCACTTAAGAATCACTAAAATTTGCCAAAATCATAAGAAAATTGTAAGTAATTTCAATTATTCCTCTCTCGATCTTGTGTCTAGGATTCTATTTTGCACAAAATCAAAAATTGGGAATTTTCTTTCAACTATTGTGCTTCCCATAGTCATAGGAATTGCACATTTGCGAACACTCAATTTTCACACAACTTTGATCTCCATGTTTGAAGATTATAAATACATATTTACATATATAATATAAATCTTAATTTATTTTTCGAAAAACTTCTCACGACTAGGATATAAATAAAAAATAACTCTGAAAAATTATTTTCATATATATGCTAAAACCGTTTTTCTTGCACACACGATGATCTCATACTTATTGCCAAAATATATAATCCAATATATATTTTTCGACATTCGTGGTTGAGCAAAATTAAATCAAGGAGCGTTTGGATTATTTCTTAGGTTTTCTTTTAGTTAGAGTCAAAATAATTGTTACTCCACATTTGTTGCATTTAGGCACACACTAGGACTTTTAATCTAAATCACAAGTATGAACTTTTATCGTTATGACTTGTGTCTATAGGGTATAATGTTACTCGCTCGTTTATTTAGACACATCACGTCTGTTAATACAAACTTACACAAACCTAAACACCAATCTTTCCCTTAGGACATGAGTCTCATGGGGTATCATGATGACTACTTTGGAAGTAATTAGGAATTATATAGCAAGAATGAAAGTGTGAGAAGTACCTAGGTCTTAAGTAATGTAGTTACAAGTAATTTCTTATGTTATAAACATTAGTTGTGATAGTTTCTTTGCATAAGATATAAATTTGCTTGCTAAGTGTTCATAGTCTTGATTGCTATAAAAATAGGACTTGCTGCAAATTGAACCCCAAAAATCATTTCCCTCACGAATTTTTAGCCAAAATTCAAAATCTAGGCAGTCTGGAAATCATCAGATGGGCGGACCCCTTAGCTCATAAGGGCGGTCCCCTTATTGATAAGGGGGTCGACCACTAGATAAGGGGCCGGCATATCTGATCACGAATTTTACTGTTTCTTTCTGCTTTTTGACCATCTTTTACCTAGACCCAGCTATAATTTCCTAGAACTAACAAATATCCCTTGGATTTGTATTCTAACAAGGTCCATCTATCCTTAACTATCTCATTCTCCTAGTATAAATTAGTCCTCATCTTCATCACCCTCATCAAACTCATCATATCATCTCCAATGTCATCCCCTAAAAACTCCCTATCTAAACTCTCCAAGAAACCTAAAATTTCTGTAAGACCCGTATGGAAAAAGAAGTTGAACTATTGTAACTCATCTAATGTGGATGATGTTAACACACCCACACCAATGCCTAAACCACCATCTCCTTGCAATGCACCTTTAAAAGAAAACTCTCCCATATCAACCTCTAACCTTGCTTCACCTCAACCTTACTCACCTCCAATCATTGATCCCTATGTTGATGTTGTCTTGTAAGCAAATCAAAACCATAACGAAACTCAACCTCAACTACCTCCTTCTCCAACTAGAGAAATGCTCATTGATGACATCAATCAACTTCAAGATTTATCCAACCTCCTAGCAATTCATCTCTCAAATCATACCACTAATCCAACACCATCTACACCAATCTTGCCTCACACTATCACTTTCGACCAAGTTGAACATCATGTAGGCTATTGCCCATGTTGTCACTACAACCAAGCTCAATTCTTGGCCATAAGAGAAGATCTTAATTGGGTTGAATTTCTTCTCATACGACCTCAACCACCACTACAAATTCAAAGGGACTATCCACCAACAACCACCTCCGCACCAACCTCTTCACCAACAACAAACTAGGCATGTTATATGCTTAGTATTTTCTTGCTTTCAAATAAACGATTAACCCATCATTTTGCAAGCAAGTCCTATGACATTCTAGGAAAATTAGAACTTTTGTAGCTTTTATGTATGATGTATTAATTATGCTTCAAGCATAATTTTTAGACTTAAGATATGCATGTTTTAATATTGTGTTTTATGCACAATATTTTATGTTTAATGAATGCACTTATGTTCCTCCTAGTAGTTAATTATGTTTGTGATGGTTGCGCTTTGTTACTTGTCAAGCATTGTAACCATACTTGAATATTTTTCCTTTGTCTTTGCTATATGTTAGAAATATTGGTCTTGTTAGTTTGTAATAAGGTATATTATGCTAAAAGTAAGAAATAGCATAATTGCCAAAGAATAGAGAATAGATGTGAAACATTAGAAAAATAAAGGAAGGGAAGCTTCCTTCCTTCTCCTATAAATACCCATTCTAATCATCATTAGAAGGTGATGCCTTGTAATAAACTTTTCCTTTTTCCCTCCATTTTAATAACATTTGAAATTTGAATACTTGTCATCCTCTACTATTCTCTCCAAGCTTCCATGGTTGATTATGTATGATTCAAGATAAACAAGACCTATCAAGTGGTATCATACGCCATTAGAGGATTAGAGTGATTCGATTTGTGAGCTAATACACGTCCGAGAACCTCAAGATGATATTCGGTGGATTCGGTTGAGATTCTTGAGCTTTCGAGTTGTGATTTGGCAGTTATTTTGAGTTTTTGGACGTAATCGAGTATTCTACTGGATTTGACGTGACGTAGTTTTGTGGAGTTTTCATTTTCAGTACTATTCTACCATTCTCGGAAGTATTTCAGCATTCTCGGAAGTGATTTTTGTATTCTCGGATCGTTTTTCTGATAGTTTTTGCTTATTACTCTTAGTTTCTCGATAGAAAAGTATTGTAATAGATATATACGCATTTTCGGTTCTATCGAAAATCGTATATTAGGAGATTATTGATAAACTCGGTTGAAGATCGAGTTTTATAAGTTTTCACACATTTTCGGTTTTATCGAAAAGTGTGAATAAGGACTTAGTGAATTTACTCTTGGGAATACGCTTACAAAGTGTTAAAACCATAATTTCACGGTTTTATCGTGAATTGGGATTTTGAAAACAAATTCTTCAATTTCTAAAACTCGGAAGTCAAATTCGGTTCTATCGAATTTGACGTTATATGTGTTTTCGATTATTCAGTCATCATAAATTTTGGTTTTATCGAGTTTGTGGTCATTGTTAATCCATAGTCAACGAATTTTTCAAAACTCAGTTCTATTAAGATTGCTATAATCGATTTTAGGTTTAAGGGTATTTCCGAGTTTAATATGTTTTAGGAATACCGAGTTTGTTAGTATTTTTCCCGAGTTTAGTTCTGTTCGAGAAGTATACCGAGTTTCAGACTACTTGTTATCCGAGAACAGTGTTGTCCGAGTTTTACAATTGTTACCAAGTTTAGAAATCTTCTCACAAATATCACTCATTTTTGTCTATAAAGATCCAATCTTTGAATCATACGAAATGTCAACATCCAAAACATATCAACAATCCTTTGCTGATGCCGGTTCTGAGACTAGGCCTTTGATAAGTGCTTAATTACACGTGTCTTTTACCTCTAAAAACGAGCTTAAATGACCAAAAACAGACAAAAACTGCCAAATATATGTTTGTTTATCCAACTCATTTGAATCATAAGAAATGTCAACATCCAACCAACACTATCACAATCCCTTACTGATGCCGGTTCTGAGAGTTGGCTTCACCGTACTTGAACCAGGGTAGTTATATTATGTGGGTAAGTAGGTTTTAGACGATTTATAATCGAAAGAGGGAAACCGAAGTGGCTTATCTCATAATAGCGTCTTGATGAAGGTCCTTATCAGTTTGAAATGTTCATTCCTAACAATTTGACAGTTCCAAAATTGAAAACTGCTAAGGATTTACAAGAGAATGACGTTTTTGTACTATGATACTGAGATAGAGCTCTGATTCTGATTCTTCTTTCTATTCCAAATGACATTTTATTTCTATCGGTTGCTTCGACTTCGGCCAAGGACATGTGGAAAAGTGTTGAACGTCTTATGTAGGGGAACTTGAAAAACTAAGTTGATTTGAGAACTCGTTTTACAAACGATTTTGTTCTAGTTTGGTGCTGACCAGGGGAAAGCACTTGTTTCAGTTTACAATCATTTTTGCTTAGTTAATGAACGATTTGGGAAAGAAATGACATGCATTTTCCAATTGTTACATTAAACACATAGTTTTGAATAGTTGCAACCGGAATGGTTGAAATTGTTTACCAAGTTCGTCTTGCTAAATGTTTGGGACAATGATACGTTTGATGATCTTTTTTTATTTACCTTCTGCAATTCAGAAACTGGTTAATGTCTCATGAGCTAAGAAGTTAGAATTAACTCTCATGATCCCTTTAGCTCTCGTAGCACATACGGGTTCATCTTCCAGAAACACATCATCTTATTATGTGACACATCCTACGTCTGTGGTTGATTATGAAGATGAGTACCAGCAGGATGATGTTCACACCAATTCTGAAGATCCTCTAGCATCTGAAATGTTGTTATTACTTGCTCGAGCCATTACTCAAAATTTTTCTACTCCAACAAATAATCGTCTTCGCACTTCATCCAATAACATAATACCAAGCATTCATTCAAGGGTGACATGGTGATTATGCAAAGCAGGAACTCTGGTAATGCTGGAAGAAATAATAGACGAGCTTATGTTCAGGAAGGAAATCGTAGAGGGGGGGGTGACCGAGTCTTTTTCATAATCCTAACAAAAGGACTCTTCGAACCTCGTCTTCAGGAAACACTTCAACTGTTTAATGCTTCAACTGCAGTGGAAAAGGACATTATGCTAGGAATTGTCCATAGCCAAGAGTTCGGGACTCGAAATAATTCATGGAACAAATGTTGTTGGCAAGACAGGATAAAGCTGGAGTAATTCTTACTGATGAGCAAAATGATTTTCTCTTTACTGATGCTTCAAGGATGGAAGAAATTGAAGAACTCAGTGCAAACATATGCTTAATGGCAAGAATTCAACCAGCTGATAACACTTCTGATGCTGGGCCAAGCTATGATTCTGCATTTATAAGTGAGGTACAATCTTCGTCTAACAATAAAAATGAAGAACAAATGTCACAAACTCATACTAAAAATTATTAACATACCATTGTTATGATCCAATTGATACGATTTTATATTTGAGTACACCAAATGGGAGTGTTAATAGTGACAGTATTGAAAAAGATACACAGTTTCCTGATCAATGTGCGTTTAGAGCAATAAGCAAGAAATCATATCAGGAAGCGAAAAACAATCAAATATTTGCTCAAAAATTTCAAAAACAAAAGCACGACATTGACTAGTCAGCTTAGTAGAATAAGGAAAGGGTTCGGTTTTGAAAACATAAATGGGGATAAATAATTATCTCAACAGAATTTATGAGGCCAATAAACGAGCAAAACATTTTAGTCCAACAAGCCTAGTCTCAAATTTGTACGTGATGAGATATCCAGTTCGAGATCTAGAAAAACAACAGATAAAATTAGATTTAGATGTCAAAGATTACAAACGGAAAAATGAGGAACTTCAAAAGAATCATTCAATTTTAAAAAGGCAAATGAGTGAAAATGAGGATAGATATCATGACATTGTTCTAGATCTTGAGGCCAAACTGAAAAAGAATGTTGATCTAATTTTAAAACTTGGCAATTCCTTACAAGGAATGTTTATGCTTAGACCAAAGCCATTGTCTGTGTATGATCAGCAATTAAAACATGGTTTGGGGTATCCGAATCCTTATACACACAAGAAGTATTATCTCAATGACCTAAGATATATCTTGCCTCTAGTTTGGGTAATTCAGAAATTTGTTTGAAAGTTAGAGATAATGAGGACACTCTTGATGATGCTTCTAAAAGCCAACAAAAAGTGTATGAAAAAATAAATGATCCAATTGTTGTTGCAAACAAGCAGAATTGTTGTACAATTGATTATTCACAAATAAATGCTCTCTATAAAGACTTTGTTCCTCAAAAAGAGCTTTCTGCTGAGCAAAAATATTTTCCATCTTCTTTTATTCCTTTTGACAAGACTTCAAATGCAACTCCTTCTATCCCGGCATCAATGCCGAGCGAGTCACCTTTAATCATTGAGTTAGATAAAATAAAAAATGGTTTTCAAAAGTTGTCTGAATTAATTCAAAAGAACTGTAAAAGAGCAAGCATTTTTTATACATCACCTGAAGAAATACAACTCAATTTTTTTTCAAGATCAAATCAAACCAATTGTTAACGAGTTGCCGTTCTATTTTGAATTCTTTAAGACACTATTTCAGAGGGATATAAAAGAGATGAAAGATGTTTTTGAGTCTACAAAAAGTAAACTTTGTGAACTAGAGATGCAAAATGATTTTTTGAAAGATCAACTTTTGGAAGTATCTCTCAAGCATGAAGTTAAACTAAGTGTGTTGTTAAATCATGAATGTGTAGACAATTCACTCCATGCTGAAATTGAACAACCTAAAAAGAAATCCATCGAGATTTAAGAGGGTTTGCAAACAAGAATAAAAATTCTTGAAAAAGATGTTCAAAGGTATGAAAAGAAAAGTGTTGATTTTGAATTAAAGTTACAACATAAAAAGAAAAACATAAATGGGATTCAAATTTGAAGAATAAAAACACAAATCCTCTTGATTATTCTTGGATTTCAAAAATGGAAAAAGATAAAGATGAAAACGTGTCTTTGGATTTTATGGTGCAATTTTTGATAAAAGAACGTGACAATGTAAAATTAGAATATCAAAAGCTTTTCAATTCAATAAAAAAGACACGGTCTTAAACTCAAATGGAAATGGACGAATTAATTGCTCATGTCTTTGAGAAAACATATGCATATGGTGATGTTCGTGCTGAGAATCAGAATCTTTTGCTTACCATATCAGAATTAAAAACTAGACTGGCAAATGTTGAAAAATGTAAGTCTGTAAATACTAAGTTTAACAAGACAAATGGTTCTCAACCTCTTCTTTGTGTCACACCATTAAACAAACACGTTATTCAAAAGAAAACGGATGTTCCAAAATCAGAAGAAAACCATGTCGTGTCAAAACCAGTTACTTTACAAACAAAAATGTCATAGCACCTGGAATGTACAAAGTTGTCACAACACATAAATCACAAACAAACGAGGCTAAGCATGATTTAGCTTCTACAGGAATGAATGCTGCATCTAGTGTTAGAAGACAATGAAAATAGATTCACATGTCGAAGAATCGTATCTTAAGTCAACTAAAGAAGCCAGCAAAGAAAATAGCAGTTTACGTTAGGAAAAATAAGCAAACAGATAACACATCTAAAAATGTTATCTCAAACAAAGAGAATGTAATTGATGTTGATGTTGCAAACGCTTCTAAAGTGAAAACTTTGTTATGTGTTTCTTGTATGCAAAATGTGCTTATTCCATGCCATGATAACTGTTTTGAAAATTATAAATTGGAGAGTTCATTCGAATGTTTCGTAGAACCTTTCCATTTAATCAATATAAACTAAATCTAGAACACCAAAATCTTATATACTACTTATGTAGTTCACAAGACTAGGTTTTCTAAGGAGTCGACACTATCTAAGTCTTTAGATACTACTTACATAGTCTCCAAACCTAAGATTGATGTCGGAAGTACCTCAAAAGCTAACGATAAGGTTTCTAGTATAAAGAAAAGAAATTTACAAGATAAATCTTTAAGCACATACATAAGACATGATTCGAACAAGTCAATTTGGCAAAAAATGGTTTGAATCAAAAACCAAAGTTGTTGTTGTTCTCTTGTTAACACAAAACCGAATGGTCAGAATAGTCGTTCATCTGAAAAACAATCGGTTTCTGTTAAGAAATGGGTAGTCAAATTGCCCACTTGTCCATGTGGTGTTTCTTCTTGTGTTACAGGTAGTACAGATCGTTCTGTGGAAGGTTTATTAGTGGGTATGTTCAAAGCATATGACGTGTGATCGATCACTGCTTAAAAATTTCATTTAAAGAAATCAAGGCACCGTTTGCTTTTAAAAATGTAATTTTGCAGCAAACACAGGCTATGGTGATTATATATATGTGCAAAATCACTATTGTCATGTATAATATGTTGAAGGTTCCTTGAACAAATATCTGTAGCATTGACAATTTTGTGATGGCGATTTAGGAAGTGGCTTTTCGTCTAAGCATGTTGATGCGTAATTCTGGAAGATGATGATTTACTACAGGAGATCGCTAATAAAATTATATACCATCGTCCTTTCTGACATGGCTGCTTCTTCACCCTTTGTCTAATGTCTAAGGCAAACTTCGATACAGGTTAAGGTTAAGGCATCGCAGGACACACACATCTTAATTTTCGGCACCATAAACGATCTTACAGAACTTGACTTGGATGATGTTCTTCCAAAGTTTAAATAAGGAAAAGATCCACCTTTGTTCGCTTGTAAAAGAGGAAAAGCAAGAAAGCTTCTCATCCACCTCAAAATAGTGTCCAATATGATCACTCCAAATAAGAATTACTTCATATGTGATTTATCTCCAATGCGGGTAGCTCGATTAAAAAAAAACAATGAAAGAATGATATTCCTAGTGATCGTTGAAGATTAATTCTCGATAAACATGGGTTTACTTTCTTAATTCAAAGATGAAACTCCAGAGAATTTAAAGAAGAAATTCATTACTCAAGGCTCAACTGAATTATAAAGCCCAAGTTTTTACAAGAATCATACAGGACAATGTTACTCAGTTCAAAAATGCAACTCAAAAAGCTCATTATGAAAGTTAGCATCATGCCCACAAATTTTCCAACTTGCTCAAACGTCTCAGCAAAATGAGTAGTGAAAGACGTAATCAAACTCTTGTTGAAGCTGCTCGTACGATGCTTATCTTTTCTCGATTACCTGAATTTCTTTGGGCTGAAGCAGTGGCTACCGCTTGTTTTACTCAAAATCGGTCAATCATTCATACATGACATAACAAAACACCTTAATGAGTTATTACGTGGCAAAAGCCAAAATGTTGAATATTTATGTGTTATGGTTTCAAAGTGTTAATCCAACAAAAAGACCGATATGATCATGGAAAATAAATCAAAAGCAACATTGGGGTCTTGATTGGTTATCGTAAACATCAATAGGGTGAAGAGAAGGGTAAGTGTGGGAGGGGGGGGGGAATCTAGTAACCAGGGCGGCGAGCGGGAGAGAAGGAGTGCATTAATGGAACCATACATGTTCAATTTGATGAGCTTACACTATGCTTGGGGGATGTGGGGGGGGGGGGGGGGGGTGCGGTGGAAAACGATTGTTGTATCAACCCGAGCTTCGAAACGGGAATTGTCGGGATGTGGGGGGGGGGGGTGGGGGGGGGGGGGGGGGGGGGTGGAAATAATAATTCATCAGCAAAACAATGAATACTCCATCTAAAGAAGATGTCGCTGCAACACGCGGGTACGCGTCTATTTTAACTTATGTTTCAAAGATGCTACTTATGTTCCATTCTTTCGTTTGGACCTTACGTTTATTTGGATATGAAATACTTTGCATTGTTATTGCTTAAAGTTATTTTAGTTTAAATTATCATTTATTTGTACATTTGTTGTTAAAAATACATTTAACCGAATAACATTTGCTCGTCACAAAATATAGTCAAAGGGTACTCACCGCCGCATTGCGCGGGTACCATGCTAGTTCAACAATGTGTATCCTAGTTTCCTAAATTATATTTAACATTTAATATTCTTACATTTTTAAAAAAGGATGCTAAACTTTTAATATGGTAGTATAGATATGCTATTCCACCAAAAATAAAAAATAGTGTAAATTACGCTGTTGGTCTCCAAACTCCACCCCGTTTGCGGATTCAGTCCCCTGTTTTGAAAATCATTAGAAATGGTCTCAAAAGAGGTCATTTTGGTGCGTATTTGGTCCCAAATGATGAACGGTCGTTATATGTCTTCGTTAGTTGACTACTTCGATGGGTAATAATGTAATTTTGCCCAAACGTTTACTTACATCATTGGTCCCTCATCAACCAAATTTACAAAATAAAAATACTACTCGTTAATTTTACAAAAAAAAAATTCCCATTACAATTTAGTATAAGGTAACTATTATATTCACATTTAACCACTCCGCATCACAAAAACATTCTCATCTCATCATCTCTTACTCCTCCACCACAATCAAAACTCACCATTATACCATCATATCTCTTAAATATTTAAACTCCAAACATTTTTTTCAATGTGAACATCTTACATTTTTTTTTCTTTTTTTTTTTTTGCTCTATTTTAGTCTGATATGAATAAGCATTCAGCTTTTTTATTTCTCTTGATATTCATGAATTATCACCCTTTGACTTTGAGCTAAATTTAGATGCTCAAGCCACAATACAACCATGACAACAACCTCCACCACCATTCCTCAATCTACACCTCTTGCCTCACCATATCCAGTACAACAACCATTTAACCACTCTTTAATTCATCTCCACCAACACCCACTATCTCATATAATCATATTTCATTTCTGGTTCAAATAATTGTTGGAAACAAGAAAAGTATCGATCACTTCCAAGTTGTAATAGTCTTAGCCCGTAGTTTGTTATATAATTAGTCTAGTAAGCTAGTCTGGCCCAAGGTCCATGGAAAGCCCGTTAAGGCCCATGTCCGGCCTTGTTTTGTAGCATATATACCCTTTCCATGCCTTGGAGAGGGTGGTTGGTTGTTTCATTTTCTTACATTTCACACATATATTCAATATTACTTTCTCTCTCTAGAAACCTTCCAACCTACTTCTCTTTCTAGTTCTTGCATAATATCATTAAAGATTACTAGTATTCTACAATTGGTATCAAGAGCCATGGAGTGGTGTGTTTAGTTTTTGTGTTCAAAACCTTTACAAAGAGCAAAATCTTGATTTAAAATTTTTCGGCTTAAAAACCTTAAAGTTGTTATTTTTCTTGTTCCTATAGGGTTAGTAACACTCGTTGTACAAGATTTTTTGCAAAAAACCAATCAAAAATGTGTCTTTTTGAGTTTTGAAAATTTGGGTTTCGTCTCAGTTACAACCGAACTAGTCTTGTCTGTTGGAACCAAACTAGAAGATAAAACGAGTTAACCGAACTAGTTAACCAAACCAGTGGAACCGAACGAGTTGGTTTTAGTTGGAACCGAACGAGTTGATCTCAGTTGGAACTGAACGAGTTTTCTTAAGTTGGAACCGAATTAGTTTCTTCGGTTAGAACCGAACTAGTTGATTAAGTAGGAACCGAACGAGTTGATTTCAGTTGGAGCCGAACTAGTCATTCAGTTGGAACCGAACTAGTCAATTTTAGTTGGAGCCGAACTAGTCATTCAGTTGGAGCCGAACTAGTCATTCCTTTGAGAACCGAACTAGTCAGATTTTTTTGTTAGAACCGAACCAGTTGGAACCTAACCAGTTAGAACCGAACCAGTTGGAACCGAACTAGTAACTTTCTAATTAAAACCTATCAACTCAAATTTTCTAAATTATACGGTTCTTTCTTTGACTTGTAAAATCTCGTGAAACATTAACTTGTTTTCTTGGTTTTGTCGAGAATTGAAAAATCCCGTGTAGTTTCAAGAATTAT
>BQNB010022665.1:6406-53904 GCA_026074375.1 Tanacetum coccineum | reverse complement strand
GGACCTAAAACGACAAGACACGAATCCTATGGGTAGCTAAGTGGTATGACCGGCCATAGAAGGATCTGGAGGGTGTCTAGGTGCGTTGGATCTAGGAGATAAGGAGTAGGGAGAGTTATGATAAGGATTGAAGTGTTGTTTCCTAGTCTTATCATGAGTAGGGTTTGAAGGCTTTAAATACCCACTTCCCTAGCTCATATACACGACACACATAAACTCTAATACTCTCCAAAAGTTGCTACTCTTCTCCTTAACTCAAAACAGCCGAATATCAAAACCCTAATTAGGTTTCTTTGATTTTCGGTTCCCCTTTTCCTTTTCTGTTGAATTTCGGTAATCCCAAAAGGGGTGTTCAAGGTGTGATTTGATCCCACAACCTCTACAAAAGGTTTAGGGCTTTGGTTTACTAGTTCTCAAGGTGTGACAACAAGTAGAAACAATTAGGGTTTTGATTTGGTGAAATTCGGTTGAACCGAATTCGGTGGAAACCCTAGATCGAGTTTTGATTTTCGGTACATGCAACTAGGGTTTGTTTTGGTACTTGATTCTTGAAGCAAGGTTAACAATTGTTGTTTGAGATATATGTGAAGCAAGGCTAACATCTTGGAGCATTTGGTTGACGTGTTATGTGAGCAACCATAGAGGTGAAAATTTACCCACCAGTTTCAAAAGGTTTAGTTCTCGTTTGATCCATTCAAGTCTTTCATCAAAGGTTAGTTCTCTTATGTTTATTGTGTGTTAATCATATGTGCCAAACTAGATCCATATCCGTTGCGTACTCGTAGTTATTGGTTAACTAGTTATTAAATCCTAACAGTGGCATCACGAGTCATCCTTGTTTGATGCTTATGGGTTACACACGAATTAAACACGCTAGGGCTGCATGAGAAAACGTTTATTTGTTGTTTTATTGGAAAATTATGGCAACAACATACAATTCTTGCCATAAAGAATAAATAAAGACCTAGAATCTAAACCTACGTTACTTGTTAACAAGAAGAATAGATTAAAATTAAAAGTTAATTAAGCTGTAATGTTATTCTATTCTCTATCTCGGACTTAAGACTCACGCAATCATGCTATATGATGGATGTGACGATCTAGGCACTTTAGCAGAAAACCTAGTGAGAGTCTTTTGGTTTTTCATTTGAGGAAGACTCTTTTGAGAACTCGAGGCATTATATGATTTGCTGCTTTCCATATAAGAGTCTGTCTTCACTTCTACACCTTTTTTCTGTCTGTTTTAATTGCTTAAATGTGATATGCCATGTGATTGCTCAATATTTGCAAATGAACTTTATGAAACTCTAAAAACGGACTAATACTTAAAAAGAAATTTAGTTTGAACATGTATGATATTATACACGTAAGCATGCTCCTTGTGACCAATTATGTGTTATTTGTGAAACTAGGGTTTTTGCACAAAATTAATACGGACATTAAACTATAAAATTTGATTTCTTATGTAATTTTAGTTTTTATATGCTTTTATCATATGATGAATCACTACTGCACCATACCTTAATTAACCATGGCTTTAGTAAACCTCTAGGGTTAAATTGATCTTTAATCTTCTCCCGCCTCACTACATGCTTCGGCATATGAGGGAATTATTTGAATAACTTGTGTCTTCGGACACATGCAAGAGTACAATATAGGGTTTGATCAATTTGTAATGCTTCCCACGATATTGGCAAATATAAAACTAATGTTAACAAGGGTTTTTCTTAACAATAATACATCATTAGTCAATTGGAAGTTCGGCTCACCCATTATGGACAAACTATAAGAGAAGTTTAAGGCGGGTTACTCAGGCTCCCCAAAAGAAGTCTGGTTTTTAATATGCTTCGAGCTGACCTGTTTCTCCGGTTCTTTGTGCGTTCAAAATGGAGCTACCGAGAACATTCGACAAAATGATGTCTATACCAAAAGGTTAACAAAATGTTTTCTTAACTTGTGCTACAAGATGTTTTGCATGCTTCTTGTATACGATTTTGTCACATTTATGTGTATACCCCTATGTGAAATTTTAAGTCTATGCCAGCCAAAATTAAAAACATGTGCATTTGGTTTGACCTCTCTGGTCAGACCTCAGAGCCTCTCCAACCCATGGCGAATTTTTTCATAGGTCAGATCTATGTCAATTTTTGCACATTCTTTTTTGGTCAACTTAAATCGAGTTACCTGGTCAGACCTCAGACCCGAGGCATAAGATAAGACAAAATATGAATTTGACATTACTATAAGAATTACAAATGTCATAAGTCTCATAAAACTAAGAGTTGCATTCTATGCAATTAACGCTCGTCGCTTACCTCTTGCCCTACTTGTTTACATGTTGGTCAGACCTCCGGTAATAAATGGGAGGTCAAGTTGGATCTTAGTCTTATTAGTAATTAATTGGGTAGTTAATTCTTTTAAGAATTTAATTATCGACAATACTAATTATTTGAACTTTTTCTGATTGTAGATTACTACCTCGGTCGTTAACAATTCGGTTTTTAGGGGATTCTTCAAGAAACAAAAATTAACTGGACCCAACTTCATTGACTGGTACCGACAACTTAGAATTGTACTATTAGTTGAGGATAAGTTGGATTACCTAGAGTAGCCAATTCCTCCTGCTCCTGTCCTAGCTCAAGCTTGTCAGCAAGTTGCTCCAGAAGCTTTTGCAGCTCATGCTGCATGGGCTAAAGGATCAAAAGAAATCGTTGGACTCATGGTCATGACCTATGGAAAACCTTAGTGCCTATGAGATGTTACAGGAGTTAAAAACTCTGTTTGCTCAACAAGCAGAGCAAGAACTTCTTCAGACCGTGAGAGACTTTCACTCTTGCAAACAGGAAGAAGGACATTTTGTAAGCTCTTACGTTCTTAAAATGAAGAGCCATATAAACAATCTGGAGTGCTTAGTCCACCCCGTGTCTCTTAACCTTAGAGCGAGTCTCATATTGATCTCTCTGCGTAAGGAATTTGACAGTTTTGTGCAAAATTATAATATGCACGGCATGGGAAAGACGATTAATGAGTTGCATGCCATGCTGAAGCTACATGAGCAAACTCTGACCAAGAAAGATCATGTACTTCATACAATTCGAGCAGGAAAGGTCCAAAAATAGAACAACAAGCAAAAGAAACTGCAATTGGCTGCTAGGGGTCAACATCAAGGGAAGGGGAAGAATAAGCTCACTTATGCTCCCAAGTCCAAGATTCCCCCTCCACCAAAGAGGGAAAATCCTGCTAAGGACTCAATCTGTCATCAATGCGGTGATACAGGTCATTGGAAGAGAAACTGTCCTCAGTATTTAGTCGAGTTGCTGAAGAACAAGAAGCTATCTCGAGAGCTAGTGGTTCAGGTATCTTCACTATAGAACTCTATACTTTTCCTAATAAATCTTGGGTTTATGATACTCGTTGTGGCACTCACATTTGTAATACAACTCAGGGTCTCAGGGGAAGTAGGAAACTGAAGCCAGGAGCTTTAAGTTTGTACATGGGCAATGGTCAACGTGCAGCCGTTGAAGTAATTAGATCTTTTCATTTATGTCTCCCGAGTGGATTAGTTATTGTTTTGAATAATTGTCATTATGCTCCCTCTATCACTAGAGGAATCATTTCAGTTTCCCGTTTGTATGACGATGGTTATTTTAACTGTTTCGTGGATAATGCAATTTCAGTTTCTAAGAATAATTTGGTTTATTTTAGTGCCGTCCCAAGGGATGGTATTTTTGAAATTGATTTGTTTGATTCTAATACAAATGATAGTTCTATGTATGCTATAAGCAAAAGAGCCAAGTTAAACTCTGACTCTGCTCTTTTATGGCACTGTCGTCTTAGACACATAAGCAAGAAACGCATTAAGAAGTTGCAACATGATAGACTTCTTAATTCAACTGACCTTAGGGCTTTTGAAACATACGTCTCTTGAATGTCTAAAAGGATGGCACGAAAACCTTACACACATCAAGCGTAAAGGGCCAAAGATCTACTTGGACTTATACACACCGATGTATGTGGCCCATTTAGAACCGTGTCAAGACAAGGAGCTAGCTACTTTGTCACTTTCACTGATGACTTTAGTCGTTATGGTTATGTTTACTTGTTAAAGCATAAACATGTTTGAAACTTTCAAAGTGTTTCAAAAGGAAGTAGAAAATCAACTCGGAAAGACCATAAAAACGCTACGTTCTGATCGTGGGGGTGAGTATATGAGTCAAGGGTTTTTGGATCATCTAAAAGAGCATGGGATGATCGCCCATCGTACTCCTCCTCACGCCATAACATAATGGTGTGTCGGAGAGGAGAAATAGAACCCTACTTGATATGGTTCGCTCCATGATGAGTCAAACAACTCTTTCAAAGTCCTTTTGGGATTATGCCCTTGAGACTGTTGCACACATTCTCAATATGGTTCTAAGTAAGAAGGTTAAAAAGACACCATACGAAGTATGGCATGGCCAAGCCACTAAGCTGTCTTACTTAAAAGTCTGGGGTTGTGAGGCACTTGTTAAGCAAGATACTCTTACCAAGCCTGACAATTTAGAACCCAGATCTATTAAGTGTATCTTTGTAGGATACCCAAAGGAAACAATGGGTTATTATTTCTACTACCCACCCAAGAACAAAGTACTTGTTGCTTGGAATGCTGAATTCCTAGAGAATAGTCTTATAACTCAAGAAGCAAGTGGGAGTTTAGAAGATCTTGAAATTATTCAAGAAGAAGATACGCATCCTTCTATAAACACTAGCTCACATAATGAAGAGGATGATCTAGAAATAGATGAACCTCAAAGTGATATCATTCCTATTCGTAGGTCCACAAGGATACGACATGCCCCAGATCGTATGTGCTTATACGTCGATGCTGAGGAGCATGAGTTAGGGGATCTTAGTGAATCCGCTAACTATAAAGTCGCATTGTTGGATCTTGAATCTGAAAAATAGCTTGATGCTATGAATGTGGAAATGCAATCCATGAAAAACAACGAAATTTGAGACTTAGTTGATCTTCCTCCTAACAGCAAAACCATTGGTAGCAAGTGGCTCTTCAAAAAGAAGACCAACATGGATGGAGATTTGCACACCTTTAAAGCTCGTCTTGTAGTGAAGGGTTTCACTCAAACCTACGGGGTTGATTAGGAAGAAACCTTCTCTCGTGTTGTAGACATTAGAGCTATTAGGATTTTTATAGCTAGAACTGCGTTTTATGACTATGAAATTTGTCAAATGGATGTCAAAACTGCCTTCCTCAATGGATATCTCTCCGAAGAGGTCTACATGGAGAAACCTAAAGGTTTTGTTAATCCAAAATATCCAAACCGGGTATGCAAGCTAAAGCATTCCATTTATGGACTTAAGCAAGCATCAAGGCAATGGAATAAACGATTTGATGATGAAATAAAGAAATTTGGTTTCACTCAAAATTGTGACGAGCCATGTGTATATCTAAAAGCTAGTGGGAGTAATGTCACTTTCCTAATCTTGTATGTTGATGACATATTGATCATAGGAAACAACATTCCAATGTTACAAGATGTAAAATCCTATGTTGGGAATTAAACACTTCAGAGTTAGTACTGCCAAGGGATGAGTTAATACTGCTAAGCCAACAGTTAGTACTGCCTGTACTAACTTAAGACTATTGAAGAACTTACTACTGCTAGTTATAGAGTTACTACTGCTGGTTCAAGATTACTGCTGTTGGTGAGAAAGTTAATGCTGCAGAAAGTCTTCTTGTTGTTTCAACCGAAGTTAATGCTAATTGACTGAAGTTAATGCTGATTAGTCAAACAAAAGACTAAAGTTAATGATGATTGAAGAAATTAATGCTGATTGAGAATTTGACTAAATACTTAGGAAAGTATTTAAAATTTAGTCATTGTATTTAATATATTTGACTAAATATTTAGGAAAGTATTGTAAGCCCATTAGGACTCATTGGTATATAAAAGGAGATCCTAGGGCATCTAGTTTATCATCTCATTTATCTCATTATCATACACATACCTACACAGCATCTCATTGTAATAGCTTCAAGGTTGTAAACCCTAGTACTACACAGAGTACTCGTATTATTTATCATTAATAATATTGAAGCTTTTTTGTTCATTCATATCTACAGTTTCATTGATATATCTTCTAGAGTATTAAAGAGTAGATTCCGCATACTCTTTGATATATACACAAAGTTTCTACTATTGTTATTTTGGATTTATCCAAGGTAACATACTCTTTACAAGGTAAAGAATAGATCAAGGCGTGAGATCAACAAGTGGTATCAGAGCCTGTGCTTTGAGAAACTTTGATCTAGAAGAAACAAACAAGAAGAACTCTTTACTCACAAGGAAGAGATGGCTCCTATGGCTCTTTCAGACTCTAAGGTAAATAATGACAAATCTTGCTCTAAAACTTGTCTGACAAACTATGAAGCTCTAAAGAAATAGTATGATGATTTGCTTGTTAAATTAGATGATACTGGTTTTAAAGCAGCTACATACAAAAGAGGTTTAGCAACTTTAGAAGGTCAAATTGTTAAATATAGAGAACATGAAGTTCTTTTCTCTGAGGAAATTGCTCTACTTAAAAGAAGTGTAGGTTCTAAAGAATATCAGTTAGGATTACTTAGGACTGAGCTTGAAAAGGTTAAACAAGAAAAGGAGGGAGTTGATTTAAAGATTGCAAAGTTTGATAAATCTGCAAAAGACTTAGATCAGTTGTTAGGAAGTCAGATAACTGACAATAGTAAAAAGGGTTTAGGGTACAGTGCAGTTCCTCCACCTCATCCTTTAATTTATAATAGACCTAACATGTAATACCCCCAAAATTTCGGTCGCAGCGGAATATGTTTCCGGGAGCGTTACTTCATAATACCATTGCACAAGTCATGAGAGAACGACCTCTAAGTGTCATTTGAAAAGTATTCTTGGATTGTCTAGACTCCATTGCACATCAAATAAGCCAAGCATCTAATTCACCTGAGAAAAACATGCTTAAAAGTGTCAACATTAAAGTTGGTGAGTTCATAGGTTTTTGTACAAATAACTGTAAATCCCAAAAACTATATATATAGGTTTACTGTGTTCCAAGTTTCGCCCATACAAGACTTGCAACGCATAAACCTACGTATATAGGTTTCCTTAAAATATATATAATCCCAAATTGTTTCCAAGTATAT
Organism: Tanacetum coccineum; assembly: GCA_026074375.1. Classification (NCBI taxonomy): domain Eukaryota; kingdom Viridiplantae; phylum Streptophyta; class Magnoliopsida; order Asterales; family Asteraceae; genus Tanacetum; species Tanacetum coccineum. The sequence goes on along the minus strand of BQNB010022665.1, from coordinate 46,730 downwards.
GTTGTAATGAGCACAATATGATTATCACAACAAGTTTCAAGTATATATTGTAATGAGCACAATATATCAAAATGTTTCAAGTATATATTGTAATGAGCACAATATATCAAAATGTTTCAAGTATATATTGTAATGAGCACAATATATCAAAATGTTTCAAGTATATATTGCCACTTTATTCACGACAATGTAAAGATTCATATGTGTATAAAACAATGATTACGATTACTCTAAGTTCATGGAACTGCTACGTAGACTCATTATAAGTATGCCACTTTATTCAAGGCACCGTAAGGTTCAGATTCATCAGTATGTCGTGTTGTGCTCCGACAATGTTATAACGTTCGTTAGTTCGATCTCGAACTAGTGATAGCTAATCACCCGAACGGGAGTAGTCAACCCCCAATAGATCTATCTCATAACACTCGCGCTTACCCTCCAGGTAATTAACAGTCCACTCCACTTAAGCTAATCCGTAATCATTCGAGTAAAAGTCAAGTATGTGTTTACGTCCAAAAAGTAAACCAAGTAGTGTATCTCATCGCGAGATATATAAAAGAGTATGTAAATCAATTTGTTATCAACCATATAAATGCATTTGTAAACAAGCATGTTCTCACCCCAAAACTTATAAAACAAATCATGTAAAACGTGGGGCTATGAACTCACCTTGAGTGAGCAAATGCCAAGTGTATCACAAATAATGCGTCACGCAAATCGTCGAATGCAACCTATTTAATTTAAGGTCGTATAAGTACTAATCACATTGAGTAATCTCTACCATGCATAAGTCTATTTAGCTAATCACCATCTAATTGTTTGAGTGAAAACATATTTATAATTGTAAAACATTTATAAATATCTGAATAATGTAATTATAGTTATTCCTGGTAGGGTATTAGTTACTCCTGGTAGTGTTGTAGTTACTCCTGGTAGTTATAGTTATTACTACTGGTAGTATATTAGTTACTCCTGGTAGTGTTATTACTACTGGTAGTATATTAGTTACTCCTGGTAGTGTTATAGTTTATTTTCTAAGTCTGACCCGACTATAATGACCCACTAAATCACATTTTCATGACTCGGGTTCTAAAGAGAATTTATGCGAAACGATATTTTGAACAACTTTCCAGTTCTGTCCGAGACCCGAAACTCGACCGAAATGGGCGAAAAAGCACTCGCATCAGATCTGATGCAGTGTATTAATTACCAAAAAGCCAGATTTTGCCCCCGCCTTACGACCCGTTATCACTCGCTTTTAGACTTAAAGAACCTCGCGGGGAAGTAAAACGACCTTCCGAACGACTTTCATGTTTCGGCCGAAGGCCGAAACGGACTCGAAAGTGCCGCAAATACCATCTTAAAATCCTGACAGAAACCACTAACTTAACAAATGCTGGATTTTTATACCTCGAATATATACCTCGTTTTCGCTCTAACTTTTTCGTTATAAATCCGTTTGACAAGTTTCTTACCTTTTCGGAATCGTCGTGAATCATACTACTTTATAAAAATATAAAATAATGTGTTATATATACGAATTTTGGACAGAATCTTTGAGTGACCTTGTTGAATCCATTTTTAACCTTGCTTTTATACCTTACTACTTTTGTAGTTAATCATTTTTACACCAACTTAATATGGTACAATACTTTCTCATCCCTTTTAACATGATATTAGCAATATCTCAACATATATAATAGTGTGCAAAATGATCATTACAAGTAAAAACTCCATTTACATGTTAAAAATCCTACATGGTGATTCAAGCTACAATAGAACTAACATATGCATAAAATGAATATTGAAAGAACATAAAGGGTTCTAGATGACCTTATGGTGTATGATGATGATGATCAATGTAATCTAAACCCTTGTTTAGATAAAAATCCAAAGCTTGCACAATGAAAACCCTAGTTTTCCTAGTGAAACCCTAGCTTCCTTTTACTTGATAATCACTTGAATATGGTTAGCCAATGCTTGGGATCACCTTAGAATATCTTAGGATGGATGTGTGTAGGAGTGTATGGGTTGTATAAAATTTAGTATGGATTTGGTTGGGGCTTGGTGGTATGCCGTAGCATATAGAGATGTAGAGGGGAGGGTTTTTGTTGATTTTCTTGCTAAGTGTTCATGTGTATGTGTATCTTTCTAGTTACTTGCACCTTATATGTGAAGTCTTGGTCAAAATTTACCAATAGTGTTCAACAAAACACCTAGAGGGTTTTAGGGATTCTTGTTTTCATGTCTTGAGTCAAAGGAACATGGTATGGCCATGTTTAATGGAGATAGGATGTACAAAGACTACTTGGAAGAATTTTTCTTATATTTCTTTGTATACATAGCTATAAATTCGGCATATGTATGATACATATGATATATTTTTATAACTTTTATGTATTGGGTATAAATGTGGGTATTTGTTGAAGCGTAGAATTATTTTTGTGGTTCCGGGTATGCCTAAACTTACTTTATCGCAAAACGTAATAATTTTACGTAACCAATAAAAATAAAATATAAAAAGTTGATTATTACTTTCGTAAAAATAATATATTGCTTGTTTGGCGAAAACTTTAATTCGTTTGGTGTCCGTTTATGCTAATTGTTGATTTTTAGTTTACGCGATTTAACTATATATAGTAAGAATTAAAAGTAAACGCGTACAAAAAAGAAAAAAAAATAATCCGTAAAATATATGACGTCGTAAATGACCTAAAAATACAGAATGTTACAATAGGCTTGTTATTGGTACTTGAATTCAGAAAGAAACCCAAAGGAGACTGTAGGTTCCCTTAATTTTCATTTTCTTAAAAGTTACTGTAGCATAGATTAATTTCTGCTTATTTCTTGCATTTTCTTGCTTATTCACGTTATACATGCTTATTTGTCCTTATTTTATGCTTATACATGCTTTGTTCATTTTTTTCTCCTTTAAAACTGTTATAAATGCCTTGAAACAGCTTAATGCTTATTTGCTAAATTAAGTGCTTATTTTCTGATAAGATTTTTCAGAAAACTAGTCTTAAATCCTTGTAAATCAGTTTTAAAAAAGAATTCAAAAGTCTAAAGAGGTGTTTGGGATAGTGGTCAAATGGGTCATATAGGGTTAAAAACCCACTGTGGGTCACTTGGGTGATTTGCACAAGCTATATTAAGTTGATCTTATGCTATTTCTAAATGTCTTTAAGTATAAAAATTAGTTTTTAAGTTTTTGATTATGGGTCTTTAAATCTGTGGTTTAAAAAGTTTCATAAGTGCTTATTTCATTCAGCTTTTAAAACCAACTTTTGGGTCCAGTTTTTTAGTCCTTTTCAGTATTAAAATGCAGTGGTAAAATGTCCCTTTGGCTTCCTTTGTGTTTGTCAAAATTCTGTCTTAGTATAGCCTAGTGTTTTTCAAGTTAAAATAACCATTTTTCATTTCAATTTATCAGATAGTAAAAATGTTGTTGAACTTGTGAAATTTGGAGCACAAGCTCAACTTGAGTAATACTCAATCTGTTATAGCTTTATTTTTAATTTTGAGCTTATTTCAAAGCCTGCTTATGCCTTGCTGTTTTTAAGATAACCAAAAAAAAGGAAATCCCCTGGTGCAAACAACCCAATTCTCAGCACCTTTTAACTGCTTATTTGCTTTTAATATTCTAATATTTTTGCATTTTTAGATACACCATAAGCTAGTGATTAAGCCCCCATAAGCCATTAAGCCCCAAAGACCCTATAACAGCTTAAAATTAAGCCTTAAAGTGACCCCCAAGGCCTGTTTTATATGTTGTTTTGTGCCCTTAGCTTATAAGCCTTTCTGCTTATCTGATGTGCTTATTTGTTGTTAGACTAGCTTATTAGGTTAGGTTATTACTCAACTTTTTCTTATTAGAGTTTTTCATTAGCTTATTTTTTTCTTTTAAGCCTCAACAGTTAAGCTCTTAAGCCCTTAGTAGATAAAATAGCATTTCTGTTCCTTTTGTGCTTATTTTTCTGGCTTATTTTTTAGATACAAAAAAGTTTGTTTTTTTTAATTAGCTTATTTTTAGGTGTTTATAAGTTTAAAAAAAAGGGCTGTACCAAAAAGAGAGAGGCCAGGATTCGACCCCTGGATCTCCCCCTTTACATAGCAACGCCTCACACACCACACACAACACCAACTGCCCTGGGGTCTTTTTCAGGTTATATCATACACAATTTATTTGTTATAGTCACTTTCAGTTTTTAGCTTATCTGCTTAATTGCTTATTTTAACTGCTTATTTCATCTGATTTTTCATAGTTAGTATTTTTCTTAGATAAAGCAAAGTTCAAAGTATTTTTCTGTATTTTTTCATAATTTTTGCAATTAGTTTTACTATTTTTTATAATTAATTTTTTTTAAATAGTTTTTAAATCATAATAAATTGAATAAAAATCAAAAAAATATTTTTCTTTTTTAGAAAATTTTATTTTATCAGTATGCATCTAGGAAAAATAGAAAAACTTTTGTAGGGTCATTTTTGCAAAATTTTAATTTTTAAAGAACGGGTTTCGACCCCGTTTTTGTTTTCTCAATTTTGAGCTCGTTTTAGCTCCGTTTTTAGTCTAGTCTTTTTTATTCTTCATTTTTAGTCACATAGAGTAGATTAGAAGTAAAAAAATCTTTGTAGGGTTAATTTTTAAGAATTTAGGTTTTTGACCCCTTGTTCGGGGCTCGTGCTCTCGTTTTTTTGTTTTATTTCATAATTTTTAGGTTTTTCTTAATCGTTTTTGCATATTAGTAGATAATTTAGCTTTTTAATCCCCTTAATCATTAATATCATTCAAATTCCAACTTTCCGACTGTACCGATTTTCAAGTCCAGCCTCGTTGGGGATAAACGACCCGGGAATATCATACTCCTCGGATTTTATTGATTGTCTTTCTTTTAAACTTTTCAAGGGCAACTTGAATTGTTTTTGGGTTATATAAGTAGTAGTATATTTATAATATATTAATTATTTATTTACCTAAAAAAGAAACTGTCACGACTTTGAACTAAGCAATTGAAGAATGGCATGTATCAGCATTTCCATTGTGGAGAGAATGAACCTTTTTGAAAAGTAAGTTTTGTTGAAAGTTGTTCATACCCCATCAATGCAAGATTTTCAAAAATTTCATCATTTGTAAGGCAAGTAATACCATCCTCATCATAAAAAAGAAGATCATTCCTTACTGATGATTCTGATATTACTACTTAACCTGTCCATTACTAAGGGCATGTATTTTGCTTCAACACAGTTTGGACTGTTTATGGAAGTAGCAGTATTCCCAAACTGAGTTCAAAATGTAAGATAGCATAAATAGTGGGACTTACAGTGAGAGCATAGTTGATGGAGCGTGTAGAAAGGAAGTCCACTATCTGATGAAATTCTGTATTCTCTTCACTCTTTTCCAAATAAGCGACCATGTTGTGTTGATCAACAAACTTTAAACTAGCCATGAGTCTGCTCTGGGATTGGTTCGGTTATGAGAATATGAGGGTTTGGTAAAGTAATTGAGATTTTATAGAGATTGCGTTAAGGTTTGAGATGACCGACTGAGTAAACTTAATCCTTTATCTTAAGGAAATAGTATTATAGAAGGAAAGATCAAAAATTTTCAATTCATAGACCCCTATACGCAAGTTGTTAGAGGAAATATCTCAACGGTTATAATTAATTAATGAAAATTTATTATACTCTCCAACAGTAGTAACGGTAACAAGCAGCACAAACTTTTGCCTAGCAGTACTATCTTTGCCTGGCAGTACTACTTTTGTGCCTGGCAGCACTAACTTGTTAGCTACCATTTTTACCCCTCAATACCAATCCAAATATCATCTTTTTACCCAATCCAAGCAACAAAACCATCCTGAAACATTTTTGAGCAACACTAACCAAGCCTAGCAGTATTAACTTTATTGACCACATACCAGTTTCTTTTTAGTAATTTGAAACAAGCTAATACCATATGTAGCCTTCAATCCTCATTCCAAAGGAAATAATGAACTCCAAATAATCATTTAATCAACTAGAATCTATCTGCTAACTAAGATCATTTCAAAAACTATACAACAAAGTAACCTGCTAACTTGCCTCCCTTAAACTAATGCAGCTATGAGATTGACTTATCCAAACGAACAATCAAGAAATTGAACCGGCTAACATCAAAAGCTTTAGTTAAAAGATCAACCACATTGTCATCAGTGTGAATCTTCAGCACTTGAATAAGCTTTTTCTCATAAGCATCCCTAATGAAGTGGTGCCTAATCTCAATATTCTTTGTTTTGGAGTGAAACACTAGATTCTTTACAATGCATATTGTGCTCTCATTATCAATGTAGATCTTTGTGTTCATAAAATTGAACCCATAGTCTAACATCTAATTTTGAATCCATAATATTTGCCCACAGCAGTTAGCAGCAACAACATACTCTGCCTCTGTAGTAGAAGTAGCCACGATTGTCTGCTTCTTGCACTGCCATGAAATAAGTCTCCTGCCAAGAAATTGACAACCTCCTGTTGTGGATTTCCTGTCAAGATTTGCTCCAGCATAGTCACTATCTGAGTAGGATTCTAGGTCAAATGATGACACTATAGGATACCAAAGGCCCAGTTTAGGTTTGCCCTTGAGGTACCTAAAGATTCTCTTTACAACATTAAGATGGGAGGTCTTTGGAGTTACCTAAAACCTAGAACAAGCACAGACTGCAAACATAATATTAGGCCTAGAAGCAGTCAAGTACATTAAAGAGCCAATCATGGATCTATAAAGATGTATATCCACATCATCAGCTTCTTCATCCTTGGTCAAAGGCTTTTTGGGTCTCAATAGGAAAACTGGCAGTCTTCACACAAGTACAATCAATTTTCTTCAGGATCTCTGCAACATACTTATACTGACTTATAAAAATACCATCGTCTGTTTTCTGTTTGACTTGTAATCTAAAAAGAAGGTTGAGCTCCTCCCATAAGCTCATCTGAAATCTACTCTTCATCAATGCCTTAAATTCATTACACCAAGACCTCTTTGTAGAACAAAAAATAATATCATCCACATAAACCTGTACTAACATGATATCATTTTTGTCCTTCTTGATAAAAAGAGTCTTGTCAATAGTTCCTCTTCTGTATCTACTTTTCAACAAAAAAGTAGATAAAGTAGCATACCAGGCTCTAGGAGCTTGGTGTAAACCATATAAAGCTTTCATAACCTTGTAGACCTTCTTAGGGAATTTAGGATCTACAAAGCCTAGAGGTTGAGACACATACACCTCCTCATCAATTGTGCCATACAAGAAGGAACTCTTCACATCCATATAATAAACTATGAATCCCATATAAGAAGCAAAGGCCAAAAAGATCTTAATGGCTTCAATCCTAGCCACAGGAGCAAAAACCTCATCATAGTCTATCGCTTCCTCTTGCCTATATCCCTAGGCAACCAACCTTGCCTTATTTCTAACCACAATACCTCTTTCATCCTTCTTATTTCTGTAAACCCATTTTGTCCCAATTGACTTCTTTCCATAAGGTAAATCTACAAGAATCCAAACTTTCTGAATCTTAAATTGCAGCAGTTCTTCCTGCATAGCATCAACCCAACTTTCACTTCAAGTGCTTCAGATATCTGCTTGGGTTCAATTTGAGATAAGAAACAAGTAAATAAATAATGATGGAAATCCTTGTGATTATTTCTTCTCTGCTTTTGAATATAACTTACAAAAGTATGGGCTCCAGAACTTTTGTTCACTTTACTCCTTATTTGAACCGCTGATTTTAGATCTCCAAGAATTTGAGTTGAAGGATGAATAGAGTGAATCCTTGATGTGGGAATAGGACTAACATTTACAATGGTTTCTAAATTAGTAAAGTCAGTCATTGTACCCTCATCATCATAAGATACATTGGTAAAAATACCATCATTTGGGTTGTCATAAATATCCTTAAGAGCAGGTATTTAAGAATCATCTTGGTCAGTGTAGGTTAGATCAGGGTAGGATAGTCCACCAGAAGGACTGGCAGTACTAACTGGTGTGCTAGCAGTATTAATTGTATTAGTATTGGTAGCTTTAGTAGCTCCTTCTTGAAGAAGTAAATCCTCAGTATCTTTGGCAAACTTATTTCTAAGAGCTTCAGCTGCATCATTAGCCTCTTTTTCTTGTCTTTTAAGCCTTTCAAGTTCTTCCAAAAAGGCTTGATCCTCCTGATCTACTGGTTCCTCATTTGTCTTTAAACCAGTATTCTTATTAGGCTTTTCACCTTCATTCTTTGCTTCTAAGCTTTTGACTGTTGAAGTATAAGAAGACCATATTGGCAGTACAAAGTAGTCTTGAGCAGATTCAGCTTCCATTTCAGAATTTCCTCCTCATTATTATCTTGTGTACCTGCACTATGATTAGCTTCTTTTGGACCTGTAGTTTTGTTAGCTTGATTGATTTCACAGGCTGATAATTCATTGAATCAGTTAAATAATCAAGATCAAACAGCCAATTAGGTCCTTTCCCTACAACATTTGGTTTATTTTCTAAAAAGGTTATATGCAGGTTTTCTTCAACTCTCTTGGTTTCTAAATTGTATACCTTAAAAGCCTTGCTATTTAGGGAATACCCAATTAAAAATCCTTCATCAAACTTCCCTTCAAACTTGCCCAGATGGTCAATGGTATTCAAGATGGTCACATGGCACCCTAAAGGTCTTATATAGCTTATGATTGGTATTTTACCAGTTATAAGTTCATAAGGTGTCTTGTTTTGAGGCTTGGTCACTAATACCCTATTAAGGACATAACAAGTAGTACTAACTGTTTCAGCCCAAAAAATGTTAGGTAAACATGAATCTGCTAACATTGTTCTAGCAGCCTCAATAAGGGTCCTATTCTTTCTCTCAGCAACTCCATTTTGTTATGGAGTTTTGGCATTACTATATTCCCTCTTGATCCCTTTTGACACAACAGAAATCATATGTCCTGGTCTTGAATTCTGTACTTTATCACATCTAAATCATTTTAAACTTTTTTGATTTTATTAGTTCTCAATTTATCTTATAAGTCTTAAGGATTCCACTAGGTTTAATCTTAGTTCCCGAAAGAACACCCTACTAAAAACCTCTAAAATCATCAGTGATAACAAGGCAATAAGTCTTATGGTTTATGCTTTCTTACAGATGTAGGTCTAAAGAGATCATAATGTAAAAACTGTAAGGGCTGACTATTAGAGGTCACTGATTTGGGCCTTACATGAGGCCCTTGTGTTGCTTTCCTTTTATGACAGCAACACAGTGTGGTCAATTTTGAAAAATATTGTAAGGTAAACCTCTTACAGGGTTTCCCTTAACAAGTTTGTTTAGGTTTTTAAAGTTAACATGACCCAACCTCCTATGCCATTTGTTAGATTCATCAATTTGGCCTTTGAAATCTAACAAGCTAAACCTTCAGAAGGAACAATGTTCTCTAAGTTGAAGCTGTACATATTGTTTTGTCTAGGGATTTTATGTAATACTTGATTTTCATCAGGCAACTTAAAGTCAGAAGACAACATAAGACATTCAGTGTCAATGAAGAGAACCTTGTTCTTCTTGTCACACATCCGTGACACAGAAAAGAGATTGAAATGCTATAGTTCTTTCACAAAGCATACATCCTCAAAATCTAACTTTCCTGTTTTTATTTTACCTTTACCAATTATGTAACCTTTACTACCTCCAAAAGCAACAAGGCCACCATTATAGTCTTGATATTCAGCGAGGTAGGCCTTGTTTCCAGTCATGTGCCTGGAACATCCACTATCAACAATCCCTTTGTTCATTAAAGCTCTTTGTGGATTATCCCCTGCACATTAAATAATAAGATTAGATTCTCATTAGGGACCCAAGCATTATGGGCTTGGGTCCTGCCGTATGGATCTTTAGAATTTAACACATTTCTAGAATTGATCCACCTGTTGTATTTGAGAATTTGTCTAGTAATGTCTTTTGGGTCTCTATTTACAACCATCTGAGGATTACAATAGTTTCCCTTTTCCATCCCCCAACAACACTAACTGATTTTACCTCACAGTATTAACTTTTGATTTGAAAAATTTTGTCTTGGTAATGTTGTTCTATTAAATGGGCTTCTGATAGGTAATAGAGACTATAGGAAATTATTTCTTGTCTCATTTCCCCCCCATCCAATGGGTCTAACAACATTAACTTTCCTAGCAACACTAGTTGATACTGCTTGACTATTAAAATTGTGTCTAATAGTATTAACTGGAATTCTAACAGTTCTAGTTAGTACTACTGTTGGAACAAACTGGTTTTGGTGATTCAATCTTTGTACATTGTTCCACACTGGTCTATTCTCCCCTTGACCAGTACCCTTACCCTTCTTTTTGTTCAATTCAACCTGTTTAGCTATCTTTTTCCTCATGAATAGTCACATCTTCTAATAAGAATGACTAAAACGGCCACATATAAACATGCCTTAGTAAACCCATATCCCAAAACCACCTTTTGGATATTAACCATTTCCATCTCTCTTGTCAGCTTTAGGACTTGGACTATATATGTTTTGTTCTTTAACAGTTTCCTTAGGAGTTTTTACATGCTTAACAAAAGCAAAACTAGGTCTTTCTTGTTATTTTGAAGGTTGAATCACATATTCATCATCACTGTCTGACTCATACTCCTCAATGATAGGAGCATCAGACCAAACTTTAGGTTGACTAACAACTTGGGTTTCAACAACAACTGGTTCAAGTACAGATTCAAGTGTTTCTACTTTAGAATGGACCACAAAGATCAAAATTACTGGTTTAACTATCAGATCCACTAGTTTTAGACTGTTTAGGACCATATGTGAAACATATTAGAATCATCACATTCCCTATCAGGTCCTGAAGGCATATAATTTCCTGTCATTGGAGAGGGAACTGCATGCATGCCTTCAACATTTGCAAATCTATCATGCACAGGACTATTTTCTACATCACTTGACCTACTATCAAATACACTTTGAAAAACTTCATTTTCATAACTTAAACACGCACGATGTATTGATCGTTCAACCCAAGTCTAGATTTGTCACCTTTTACTCCAACAGAATGTTTACAATTCACTAAGGCCGTGAAATGAAACTTTGAAAATTCTCAAGTTTTGGTTTCTTCTTCATTTTTCTTTTACCAGCTTCTGCTATAGTTTCTTATGATAGTTAAGCACATAGTTTTATCATCTAAATCAATTTTCCTATATCTAATCTTTCTCTCATACCAAAATTGATATATTCTGATAGTTGAGCCTTTAACCTTTTTAAAAGCTTAATATTGGCAAATGAATTCTATACTAGCATCACCAAGTGTCCCTTTGTTCTCATATGAAATTTTAATGTATAGCATAAGATTCCACACAATACTTATAGAACAAGATGTTACTTCAGTGTCTAGAGCTGAATTGCTGTACATCATCAAAGCAAAGTTTACTTATTCAACCACTGTATATTAGTCCAATCAACACCTTCCCCACAAGATTAACCAAAGCTTTAGGTACCTTCTGGTTTTCCAGGTCTCCTTTTCATGTCTTTTTGATTGAATATCAGTGTTCCCTTTTGATCATTTGAAAACATTGGTATCTAAGTGAAAGTCATTAGATAACTATTGAAAAAAACATTCTAATGGAATTTGTTTGGACTAGGAAATTCATTTATGGGCTTAGCGTCGTCCCTAGTAATGAGGAACCTATGGATATATGTTGCGATAATTATGGCGCAATAATTATATCCAACGTGCCTGGAAGTTCATGTGGGACCCAAACATTACCAAAGATATGTTCATCATTTATGGATTTAAAAAAAGGGCTTAGTGTTGTTTGTATACACTAATGCTTACTTTGATTGAGGTGATCCTTGATGTGTCGTTGTGTAGGTGTTATTTATGTATCAAGTTTTACTATTTATTTTATGCCGACTATACCTAAAAACAATACTTTAACGGGCAGTGTACCCGGTCAGATGGAGTTTCGTGGTAAGTAGGGTGTCGATCACTAAGAGCGAGAGCGTTAATTCCTAATTCTATCAGTATTTTAGTTATCTAAGTTAAACCTAAAACTAGTGTAAAAGGAGGGTTTCAGCATGAACCTAGCACAGTTTTATGTATCTAACCTAAGGTTTTGATGACAAGTAAAGCAATAATCACACACAAGAAGATAAACAAACGATAGAGGAACGGTCTAGAATTAATGTAAGGAAAACATATCAACCATGAATAATCTGATAAAATGCTGGTTTGTTTATTAGTGCAATGATTGACTTGTCTCGAAGGGCATATCATTCCTTGACTTAGGCGGTACTTCTTCCTAAGACCTAGACACGTAGAATCCTGTCACAATTAAACGCATCCGCATAAAGTATTTTATTTGTTGATTATAATCTATCTTAGGAGATTAATAATGGTGCTCTTACTAAACCCTAGCTCATTGAGACTTTACTTACCTACTGCTTAACAGCTCTTTATATACTAGTAGTCCACTGTCCGAGTCCTTACCAATGGAATAAGAACGTACTCGTTGATACCAAGGTCATCTTATGGCTTAACGAAGCTCACTAAACTAAAGGCAAGGATAGGTCAATATTCGTGATCCTATGATTTTAGATATATAAATTGCAATATGGAGAGCTATCCCAGACTCTTAGCCTACGCCCAAACAACACCGAAGTTGTAGCGCATTAAATATGTAGGACTAGACCCAGTTGAATGATAGGTCGCATACTTAAGCACGTAAACGAATATAAATTGATAAACATAAACAACAATCAACGATAAATTAAGCAATCAAGATAAACAAACCAAACATTAGATCTTCATAAACATGGCTGATACCTAAAGGTATCAGCCGATAGTCATTGTAAAAATACACACGGTTTGATATATGAACGATTAAAATAAAGAAACCTTAATCGAACGCGTATTCGGTTGCGCGAAGATTACAAGAGTTTTCCTATGATCTTGAGGCTCTTTTCTGACCTTCTAGGCTCCTTTATTCGTCTCTTGGTCGACTTGGTGGTTTAGGGATTCACTTGCATACCTAAAACTGAGTTTAGGATCGTCTATTTATAGAGTCTGGTAGTCGGTTCGATACGCCGTATCGGGCGATGTGGGATACGGCGTATTGGGCTTTCTTGGAGTAAGGACCACGTTTGATATCTTCCAGAATCTTTATGTATAATAATCCTTGGATATGGCGTATAGAGGCTTCTGGATACGGCGTATTAGTCTTTATGTCTTTGTGGTTTCTTGTGAAGTGTAGGCACAGATACGCCGTATCTTCTTGATGGATACGGCATATTGATGTAAAACAAGTTAGTTATTCGTTGACCAAAGTATTATATACAACGTATCGTTGAGGTGGATACGGGCGTATTCTTCAAAGTCAGGCAATGGTATTTTGATTCGTCAAAGTCTTTTGGGATACGTCGTATAGTCTAGAAAATAACGGCGTATTGGTTGTCAAAACAGTAGACTTTATCGAACTCTTTTGTTTTAGGCCCTAAAATGCATTCCTTTATCTAACTCACCAAAGACTCCCTAATTACTGCAAATCTCAAAATACAAATGATAAGTCACATTCTATGCAATAATTGTACAAAATGGGTTAATTACATGGGATAAATGATGCTATAAATTAGACGTTATTTAATGTTCAATCAAATATCCCCCCACTTGAATCCTACTTTGTCCTCAAGTAGCCTTTAGAAGTTTATAAAAATGTATCCCTAAGGATATTTTCCATTAAAGCATTTATTTGATCTATTACAAGTACACAACCAAACACCTCACGAAATAGGAAGATGAAAACACTCAAATCACTCAACTAATCTATGTGGTAACATGTAAACAATTTCGACAATTGCTCGAACGGGGCACGCGTAGACGAGTATTCTATCATAAGCTTGGCAAGGATACACATCTCCACCACTAAAGCCAAGGAGTAACAAGTTTATAAAGGTAAATATGGGTTTTTGTATGGAAAGGCTTACGGTTGATCATTCTACAATCTTTCACCAGAAGTACCACTCTAACAGGGCAGCTGAAGCACACATACATGGCCGTAATGACGGAATAGACATGTGTGTTCGATCACATCCCCATTTGAATTTAACCAACGGTTAGGATGAAGAATGATATAGGGTAGGGACCTTCTAACTTTCACCAAAAGTCGTAAACCAACGAGGCAGCTGAGACATGCATACATGGTCGTAACGACGGAATAGACATGCACGCTCGATCACATCCACGTTCGCGTAAAACCGGCGGCTTATCATTAGGTGAGAGGGTAGTAAATTATTGTTAAATAAAGATTAAGAAAAAAATAGATTAAGCCTAAAGTATAAGTTGCTAGACATTTTTCCCGACCGTTACTATGAAAAAGACACGACTATTTACAACGTCTTGATCATCGATCAAAAACAACAACCTAAGTTGGCGTTCCTGTAACGGTCAACTTCCCAAACATCCCATATTTTACATACTATACAATGCAAGTTGCGATACCTTCCACTTTATACAATACTCTACATTGTCGATTTATATCAACGAGTAATCGATCCTTCGTGTAATTCCTTCGGTAGTTGCGAAACGATTATCTTCAAACTTTCCTTTTTTATTGCTATTTTTCTAATTTTTTTGATTTTTTTTACTAACACTGTACTACGAAACTCGGTGTAGTTTCACCATCTTCACGATCATAATAATTCCGGATAATTCCTTCGATAATTCTTTCATTCTTTGGACGTACCATTAATTGCGATGGTAGTAAAAATACATGAGTTTTGACTATAATATACATTCCCATTTGCGATGTGCAAATTTCTTCCAACCGTACCAAAGATAGAAAATTTTGACACAAGACTCGGAAAATACAAACTTTACACTTTAAGCAACTAGCAACTGTAAAATAAACTTAATCTAACAGGGTAGGCTAAGGTGTAAAGGTGTAGCGAAACAAATAATTGGTGTAGTTCCTAAAGTATTGGCTCTACGGGGTTGTTCTAGGGGGTTAACTAACCGGTGTAGTTAGTTAATAAGAGTTTATACGAGGGTTAACTAACCGGTGTAGTTAGTTAATAAGCAACATGTAAAGGTGATTTTGGTGTAATCCTAAAATTTACCAATTTAAACAAGTTACTCCATCTAAATCCATAGTACTTATCACTGGGGTCTCGAGTAGATATACCAAGCCAAGTTCTAAAGTCTACTACATCACCGGCACACTCATATTTTGTGGAATTTATGTAAACATTTGGAAACGGATAGGCTAAATTCTCACAATATCTAACAAGGGTTATTGTGTGCGGGTTATGTATCAAGTAATTTCACAAAAGTATGCTTGAATTTTTTTAAATTTGAGCATAATTTAATCATTTAATGTGAAAAATAGGATAAGTAAACATTTTAATTCCATCCCCCCACTTGAATTATACAACGTCCTCATTGTATAGATAAAACATTAAATACGGGAGTTAAAAAGAATTAGAATGAGAAATATTGGTCCCACTTTTGATAGATCGAATTCCTTAAGCTTGTTTAAGGTTTAGTTATATTAGATAAATCTAACACAACTATAGTAAAAACTTTGAATGTATTAAAGATTATACGGAATCTAATCTTTAATATTAAGAAGAATTATCAATGAAACAGTAATTATAAGAACATAGAATTCAACAAACAAAAGCTCCAATATTATAATAATACTAATACTCTCAAAGTATTAAGGTTACAAAGACCTTGAGCTTGACAATTCTAAGAATGACCTCGTGTTTTTGTTACATCAATCTTTTATGCCAGAACCTCCTTTTAATTACACCAAAGGATCCTAAACGGCTTAACAAATACTTTCGCTAAGTATATCAAAATTTTTAAACAAATAAGTTATACATATCTGTTTACCAAAATATCTCATAACAACTCACATAAAACATACTAACTAACTTAGCAGTACTAACTTCTTCACTAGCAGCATTAACTCTTCAGCAGTAGTAACTTTACACCAGCAGTAGTAACTTTTGTACTAGCAGTAGTAACTACTTGGCATATTTTCCAGTCTTTATCTCTGAGCAGTCTTAACTTCCACTAGCAGTAATAACTTCCTCTAGCAGTAGTAACTTCTTTGACTATACAGTTTGTAACTTCACACAGCATCTTTAAACACTTAGAATATTTTTCATTGAAATTCTCCAGTAGCACTAACTTTGACTGAGCAACACTAACATCAATAAGAGCAGTAGTAACTCCAAACAGCATTAAGAAGGATTAAGGCTTTTAATACCAACAATCCTCCCCTAAACTTGATATTTACCTCTAAAATCATCAAGTTTCTCCATTAAAAGCTCCATAATCACCAGGAGGATGATTCCAAATACTTCATTGATTCTTAAGCTTTTGCGACAGTTTAAGAAGCAGATTGCCATTTTTAATAAATAATCAACCCTGAATCTTTCTTTGTCTTAGCATATATGTAATTATAGTGTGTAAGGGGATATCTCTTTTCTATCCAGCATGTAAATCATCCTAAAATTGCAAACTTCACGCAATGTACTCTGACAAGAGTCATACACTTCCCATTCTACACTTTTGTATCTTGTTGCAGCTTCCATATTTCATCTTCTACATATGGTTCAAACATTATTTTCATATCATTCCATAACAGATAATCCATATCCTCCACTGGTCTTGTTGATCCATATTTAGTCTTTACTAGCTTGTATAAATCTTCCAAATCTTCTATGTCAAAACTTTTAAGCATTTGAATAAAGATCCTGTACATCTTTGAACTTCCATCAACTCTTATTATTTGAAAGTAGTTGTTCTTTCCTTCTTTATGGATCTTGCAGTCAACAATGGTTGAAGACTTGGTAGCTAAAGGAATAGCATCAATTGCAACCTCTTCTTCATCTGGAATGACTTCCATTAGACTTTGAAGCTCTGCTGTGTCTTTATCCTCATCCACCTTCTGCTTCTTAGTACTCTCTTGTTCCAACTCTTCTCCTGCTCTCTTTGAACTACCTTCCACCAAGTCCGTTCTGAAGTCAACAAATGTATTCACCCTCTTGAAAGCTCTGTCAAACATCTTCTGAATAGAATCAAAAGATTTGTTCTTCAAGTCTTTGAGCTTCTTTCCTTCCATATTCTTCAAGTAAGTACACATGATTTTTCTTTTTTGAGCTTGGGTTGGTGGTTTGTTCCTCTTCTCTTCTGCTCTTTTAGCAGCAAAGTGCTTTCTTCTTTGTTCCAAGAGTTGTTGAAATAATTTTTCCTTTTCTTCAACAGACATCTCTTCTTGCTCCTTTGCTTGCAGTCTTTGAGCCAATTCATGATCAACCCCACCTCAATCTAGAACTAAAAAACATAAAAAAAAAATATCCACATCCCATCTCATGTCAAGCAACATTGGCTTCTTGTTCTTTTTCAGCTTTCTCTCTTAAAAGTCTTTCTTCTTCATCAAATTCAGCTTGTAACTTTAAAGAAACTTCTTCATCAAGATTGAATTGATGTTTCTTCTTTATAGGCTTCACAGGTTCTTCTATCATTATTCCTTTACCCTTGTCCTGTGATTGTTGTGAAGAAATTGTTGGTGTAGATTTTGTTGTTGTAGATTCACCTGGCTCTTGAAAAATAATCCTTTTTATCTTGGGTTTTACACTTTTCAAAGCTGCAAGTGCTTGAGCCAAAGTAACTTCATCAACAGTTAAGTTCACATCTTTAGTAGCAACTTCTTATTCTGCAAACACCTCATCACCAGTTAAAATATTCACATCAAACATCTCAGCATCATCTTGAACATTAACCAGGGTAATGTCTTCATCAGTATCAATAGCATTAATCCTTCTCCCTTGTTTGGATGCATCCTCACCCAAACTTTCTTTATCTCCAGAGGATTCTACCTTATCACTCAAACCAACTTTGTATAATCTCTTGAGGTTATGAGTTCTTGACCAATATTTATTTTCAAGCTTCTTGTCCCTCCTTTTCAAGCTAGCAATCTCATTACCTTGAGTGGTCTTTGTCTTTTCCAAATCAAGAACTTTTGTTTGTAAATTGGTACATAGTTCCATCAAGTCAGTAAGTTTCAGACTATCCTCACCACTTCGAAGTGTGTTACCTCTTGCGAGCAGTAGATCATTAGAATGTTTAGATACATTCTCAAACCTAGTTTGAGCAATAGTATCCCCTATGGTTTCTTGGCACCTGGGACCACCACCTGAAGTAGTTCCTAAGGAACTAGATTCATTAGGTGTTGCCTTGGATCGGGTCTTAGTTATGTTACCACTGTCCTGCTCTGCTTCTAAGCTAGAAGTAGTAGTGGCAGCCCTCACCAAACTGTCACCCAACTCCTTATGGACAGCCTCATCTATAACAATGTCTGTAGGATCACTAGGCTGAGGTACCTGAGTGTCCTTTCTCTTAGGCTTCCTAGGTTTTTAAGTTTTTTGAGTTTGAGTTGATGATTCAATAATGGTGGGTGTGTGATGGGATCAGTGGGCATTACTGAACCTTCACCCATTTCAGATTAGTTTTGTACCACCATTGTTGGAAACAAAGGTGTTACTCTACCAGAAAAGCCTTTGCCTACCATTCTTATATTTCTAAAAATCTTCTTAGTGTGAGAGGGTGCATCATAAATTCTCTTGGGACTTGGAAGCCCATCAAGTTGTTGATTCACAAACACTTGTACAAACCTTGGATACATCAAAAATTTTCCAGACATATTATCTAAATTCTTAACCATACTTTCCATCTAGTAGTCTTTGCACTTAAAAAGTTAAACTTCTGGTTTGTAGCTAAATAGATAATTGCAGATGCCATAATGGCTACTAAACTCTTTCCCATCCTATAGTCTTTGCACTTAAGAGAGGACCATTGTCAAAATAGTATGAATCATAAATTTCCATTGTGGAGAGAAGATTGGCTTATAAAAAGTAAGCTTCTATGAGATTTTCTCATACCCCATCAATGTAAGTTGTTTAAAGATGGTAGAATTTAGTAAACAAACAATACCTTCAACATCTTCTAGTTGAAGATCTCTTCTCACAGTTGATTCAGTTATGATTATCTTCTTTCCATCCACTAGGGCATGTAACTGTACTTCTCCATTGACAGTTTTGACCTTGACAGTAGCCTAGAATTGTTCAATACACGACGTATAGATTGTAGGATTAACCATTAATGCATGCTTAATAGGGTGTGCATTCAACAACTCCTTAATTTGTTCAAACTCATCACTTTCTTCGGGATTAGACAAAAATGCGACTAAATTATGAATGTCTGCAAACTTTAGATTTGCCATTTGTGTTGGGTTTTGATGATGGATGATAAAATTGAGTTAGGGTTTATGATTAGAGAGTAATTGAAAGAGTGAAATCGATTAAATGATTGATTGAAACCCTTGATCAAAGTATTTATGAAAATACCCTCAACAACATTAACTTGAACCCAGCAGTAGTAACTCAGTAGTAGTAATTTTATGCCTAGCAGCATTAACTTAGAACTAGTAGTAGTAAGTTATGCCTAACAGCGTTAACTTTGAGTCACCAACATTAACTCTAATTCCATTCCAAAAAGCTTTTCCATCATCAATTTAACACTTTTCTTTGCTTTTCCTGCAAAATGTTAGTCCAAAAACCAAGAAAACACAAGCCATAGCAATTTTACAATTATCACAGTATTAATTATAGTAGTAAGTATAACTAAAAGTATTAACTCAGCGGTAATAAGTATAACTAGCAAAGTACCTAAAATACTTGACTGCAAATCTTTTAATGAACATGAATAACAGCTACTAATTTCTACAAAACTCTAACAAAAACTTTAATAGATAAAAGAACTTTAAAGATTCACTTCCAATACTAACAATCAAATATTGAAATCTACTTACATCAAAAGCTTTTGTAAGCAAATCTGCAACATTCTTGTCATTATGGATTTTGACCATTTGAATCACTTTCTTTCATTACAATCTCTAATTAAATGATGTATATCACTATATGGCTTGAGTTTGAATAAAATATGATTTTTAATTATGCAAATAGTATTGTTATTGTCAATAAAGATCTTGGTATGCATAAAATTGTACCCATAATCAAGTAAGTTGATTCTGAATCCAAAGCACTTGTCCATAGCAACTTAAAGCCCATATATTCCAGCTTCTGTTTGTGAAATTTGCACACACCTGATTCTGGGTTCTTGCACTGGCCATGATATTAATCTAATCCAAGGAGATTGACTAACCTAGCCTGTTGTAGACTTCTATCTAAGCTTGCTCTAGCATAATCACTATAAGTGTATGCTACCAAATCAAAAAGAGAATTTTTTGGATACCAAAGGCCCAATTTTGGTTGACCTTTTAAGTACCTAAACATCCTTTTCACAGCATAAAGATGTGAAACCTTAGGATTGACTTGATATCTAGCACAGGCACACACTACAAACATGATGTCAGGTCTTGAAGATGTATGAGACATCATGAACGCCATATTTACACCTATACATATGAACATCCACTTCTTCACAATCTTCATCCTTAAGCAGAGGCTTTTGAGTTTCTATTGGTGTGCTTGCAGTCTTGACTTCTGTAAACCCAAATTTCTTTAAAATTTCATCAACATATTTATCTTGACTAATAAATATGCCATCCTTCTTCTGCTTCACTTGTAATCCCAAGAAGAATGTAAGTTCTCCCATAGAACTCATTTGAAATTTCTCATGCATTAACTTCTCAAATGCATTTCATAGCTCCTTCTTTGTTGAACCAAAGATAATATCATCTACATAAACTTGGACCAGCAAAATATCACCTTTGTACCTTTTGATGAATAAGGTTTTGTCAATTTTCCCTCTTTGAAACTCATTGTCTAACAGATATGTTGACAAGGTTTCATACCAAGCTCTAGGAGCTTTATGTAGTCCATATAGTGCTTTTTCAACCTTGTATACTCTATCAGGAAAGTCTGGATCTTCAAATCCTGGTGGTTGACATACATACACCTCTTCTTTAATCTTCCCATAGAGAAAAGCACTTTTTACATCCATTTGATACACCACAAAATCTTTAAATAAAGCATAAGCTAAAAATAGCCTAATTGCTTCAATTCTTGCAACAGGGGCAAAGACTTCATCATAGTCAATCCCTTCTTCTTGTGTGTACCCTTGAGCAACCAATCTTACTTTATTTCTTATCACAATTCCCCTTTCATCCTTTTTATTCCTGAAAACCCATTTAGAGCCTATAGCCCTTTTTCTATTTGGTAAATCCACTAAAGTCCAAACTTCTTGTATCTTGAATTGTAAACTCTTCCTCATACATCTACCAGCTTAGATCCTTCAATGCATAAATACCTTTTTGAGTTCTCCTGTGATAAAAAGCAAGCAAAAAGCAGTTTTTGAAGGTCTTTATATGGTTAGGTTTTTATTGAAAGAGTACTAACAAACCCATGTTCTCCAATTCTTTGACATCCTTCTTGTTTGTGTAGCTGATTGCAAATCTCCAATCACTTGATCAAGAGGATGATCTTTATGAATTCTTGTAGTTAGAATAGGACTGACTTGGATTGTTGTATCCAAATTGTTTATGTCAGCCTCTGCACCATCATCTTCATCATTTCTTGAGGAGTCAAATATGCTATAATCTTCCAAAGCAGGCATATTTGGATCAAATGGAAGTTCAATGCTTGTTTTTCCACTAACAGAATTAACCTCATTTGTGCTAGCAGCATTAACATTGTTAGTGCTGTTAATATTATCTTCCTTCTCTTGATCATTACATTTACTTTCTTTTCTTGGATCCTCATCAATTTTCTTTCCACCATAACTTGAAGGTTTGGATCCATCATCATGAGAACTCTTTGGATCATGAGAAAATGGTGGATCAGCAGTCCATAATGGTAGCAAAATATAATTTTTGATAGGTTCTGTCTCCTTTCTAGATTGACATGCATTATCACTTGCTTTTGTACCTGCAAAACCATTAGATAGTGTACCTGTAACAATTGGCTCATAATTCAGTGTTCTTGTTAGTGCATCAATATCAAATAGACAATCTGGTCCACTACCTATAGTATTTGGTGTACTCTCACTAAACCTAATATGCAAGTTTTCTTCCACTATCCTTGTTCTACTATTAAATACTCTAAAGGTTTTACTATTCAAAAAGTATCCAATAAAGAAACCTTCATCAGCCTTACCATCAAATTTGCCTAAGTGATCTATGGTATTGAGTATGGTAACAGGACACCCAAATGGTCTCATAAAGCTTAAAGTTGGCGTTCTACCATGAAAAAGTTCACATGGGGTGTTGTTATGAGGCTTAACTACTAACACTTTATTTTGCACATAACAAGCAGTATTAACTGCTTCTGCCTAAAAAGTAGTTGGCAACTTAGAATCAAGCAACATAACCTATGCAATCTCAATTTAGTGTCCTATTCTCCTCTCTACAAGCAACTCCATTTTGTTGAGGGGTTCTAGCTACACTAAATTGCCTCAAAATACCTTTTATCTCACAAAACTGATTCATCTCTTTGTTTTTGAACCCAGTCCCATTATCACATCTAATCATCTTTACCTTGTGATCTACTAAATTTTTTATTCCATTTATAAAGGACTTAAGAATGCCACTAGTCTCATCTTTAGTAGCTAGAAAGAAAACCCATGTAAACCTACTGAAATCATATGTGACAACTAGGCAATACATTTTCTTCATAAGGCTTTTTACAAATGTTGGACCAAATAAGTCCCATATCAACATATTAAAGTAGCCCTGATTGGGTTCTCTATTTTAGACTTACAAGAGGCTTTGTGCTACTTTCTCTTTTGACAAGCAACACATGTTTGATCATTTTTAAAACGTTTTGAAGGTAAACCTCTTACAAGATTTCCCTTAACCAATTTATTCATGGTTTTAAAATTTAAGTGACCAGAGCCTTCTATGCCAAAGTTTAGATTCATCAGATGTAGCTTTTGCAAAAAGGCAAGTTAAACCTCCTTTAGGAACAATGTTCTTTAAATCAAACACATACATAATTTTCTTCTAAGAATCTAAGTAAAAACTTACTTTCCAGCATTAACATAAAGTTGAGATAAAACAATACATTCAGTGTCATTAAAAAACACTAATTCCTTTTATCACACATTTTGTGAGACACTAAGGAAAGAGATTAAACTTAACTCCTCTTACAAAATACAACATTATTCAAAATCTAGATTACCCAGTTTTAATGTACTTTTTCTCTGTGATTTTCCGTCCTTTGGGTTCCCTCCAAAAGCAACCTCTCCTCCATCTATCCTTTCATTAGTCTGTAAGATAGGACATGTTCCTTGTTGTGTGCTTTGGCATCCACTATCAATCACTCCTTGATCCTGTAAATCCATTTGTGGATTGCCCTGCACATTAGATAAGAAAATCAGTTTCTTTTAGGGACCCAAGCCATCACTGACTTGTATCTGCCTTATGCATCAATATAATCAAAACTTCTTTAGGTGATTGTGAGTCACTGTTGTAGTTTTAGAAAACATGGTCTAAAACGTAGTCTTTGGTTTCCAAACCCAACAAGCTGAGGCCTTAACAGCATTAACATTATTTCCATTAACAACATTAACTATTGCTTTTGGTCTAGCAATATTAATATTTTTACCACTAACAGTATTAACCCTTTGATTAATATTACTGTTTTTAAATGACGTGGGGTTTTTCTTATGAATAGTCTCTTACAATTGAATGTGTGTTTTAGAAAGATGTACATTGGTCTAGCATATGCACTATGTTTATTGAGTGAGAATATTAACTTGTCTAGCAATATTAACTGATACTAAACCAGCAGACGTCATTAGTACTGCTCTTAGAACTAAGTTTCTTTATTTATAGCACTGAGGTAGTCTCTTTAGCAAAGTTTTGAATGATTCACCACTGTAGCATTTTCCAAATAGGTTTTACCATCCTTTGATTTTGAAACTGTTTTTGATGGTAATTGCAATCAACTTGCAGATGATTAAACCTTCCACACACATAACAAGCCTTATTAAACATCTTAAAATTGCTTCCTAGTCTTTGAGACATCATATTGTTCTAATTTCTTTGATTGCCTCTTGGACTGTGAGTGTTTTGCCTATGTTTCTCAACTTGTTTAATAGTTTTCCTAGCAGTTTTCTCTTGTTGCTTAGGTTTTTGACAACTCTATCTTAGAATAACTAGCACTTACCTGTTTTCTTCTCGTATCTTAGTTTTGAACACATTTTTTCTTCCTCACTCTTACACCAATCTTCATAATAAGTGAATCATCAACTTCTTAACTACGCTTAGACACTTCTTCATCAGACTTTCTGTTCTCAACTACAGGCTTATTAACAAACTCATCTAAACCAATAAAAGACAAGTCAGGTGTTGGAGGCATGAAATTTCCTATGTAGGGGGGTGGAACTTCATTATATTTTTCATAGCCTAAACCTTTCTTGCAATTATCAACAATCCTACACTCTATAGTGAGTTTGTCTAAACTTTAGATGCATGTTCAATTTATTACATTAAATTGAATGCTATCTTTTTCTTTTTGAATTTTTTCAAGCTTCTTCCTAAGCTCTCTAATAGTTATTTTCTCCAACTTGAATATTCCATTTTAAGCCATTAATTTTTTCTACATAAACAGACTCATTCTTTTTATAAAATTCAAGTTTTTCTTCCACTGATTTATACACCTTTTTATAACCTAAAAAACATTAAACTAGATTTCTCTAAATCTCTTAATAGTTGATCATTTTGAGATTTAAGTAATTTGAACAGTTTCCATACAAGATTTTGAACAATTTGAATCATTGGATACCTCTGAGTTTAGAACTTAAAGATGATAAGCCATAAGTGAGTTAGCATAATTAGGCCTTCCTATGCCTGTCACTTCACATATCCACCAAGCCATCACATGACACCAAAGCTGTGGAAAGTAGATGTTCCACATGTACACACCTTCTTGTGAACTTATTCCTTGTTCTTGTTGTCTTTGATTTCCTTGAGCTACTGCACTCCCTAAACAAAATGTCCCCTCTTGGGCAGTTGTAGCACTCCACTTTGGCCATTATCAAAACCAATAGTCGCATTTCCATTAACAGTAAACATATCTGTAATTTTAGCTGGTGTAAAAGGATATCTCTTTTCTACCAGCATGTAAATCATACCAGATTGCAAACTCAAGTAATGCACTCCACATGAGTCAAATAGCTTCCAGCTCAAAACTTTGTACCTTTGTTGCAACTTCCAGATTTCATCCTCTACATGTGGTTCAAACATTGTCTTCAAATCTTCCCGTAGCAGCAAATCCATATCCTCCACTGGTCTTGTTGATCCATATTTAGCCTTTACCAGCTTGTACAACTCTACCAAATCTTCTCTGTCAACACTCTTAAGCAATTGACTAAAGACTAAGTACATCTTTGAACTTCCATCAGCTCTTATTATTTGAAAGTAGTTGTTCTTTCCTTTTTTATGGATCTTCTAGTCAACAATGGTTGGAGGCTTAGTAGCTAAAGGTATAGCATCAATTGCAACATCTTCTTCATCTGGAATGAGTTCCATTAGACTTTGAAGCTCTGTTGTGTTTTTATCCTCTTCCACCTTCTGCTTCTTAGTACTTTTTTGTTCCAACTCTTCTCCTACTCTCTTTGAACTACCTTCCACCAAGTCTGTTATGAAGTCAACAAATGTATTCACCATCTTGAAAGCTCTGTCAAACATCTTCTTAATAGAATTAAAAGATTTATTCTTTATGTCTTTGAGCATCCTTTATAGAGTTAAACTTTAACTCATGTTCATTGGGAATGCCCATCATTAAAGTACTTCTAGCTTTCACCTCTAATCTTCTCTGAGCCTTTTCTTCAGCAGATGTAATAGGCACCACTTGATCTTTACCTTCAACAATTGTTGTTTTTGGTAAGGTTGCACCATTCTCTATGACTTCCTATAGTGCATAGTCTATCATCTAGATGTATTGTTCAATCCTCATCCTCCAGATCTTAAACTCACCAGGTTTGAGCATGGGAACTTTGGATGCAGCCACTATGTGTGCAGAATCTTAATCCATATCTTCTTAGCAAGATCTTGTGTACCCAAATATATTCTTCTAGATCACAGCTTCTCAACAAGCTCTGATACTTAATAGATTGAATTCCTTAGCTTGTATAAGGTTTAGTTATATTAGATAAATCTAACACAACTATGGTAGAAACTGTGTTTGAGTGTATTAAAGATTATGCAGAATCTAATCTTTAATATTAAGAAGAATTCTTACTTAAACAGTAAAACTAAGAACATATAATTTAACAAACAATAAGCTCCAATATTATTAATGAAACAATACAAATACTCTTAATACTATTAGGGTTACAAAACCTTGAAGCTATGAACTATACGACTCTGTATATTTTTCTATGAATGACTCGTATCAAACCCTATGCCCTAGAACCTCCTTTTATACACCAAGGAGTCCTATACGGCTTACAATACTTTCCTAAGTAATCATAATCTTTTAAACAAATAACTTATACATATCCTTTACCAAAATATCTCATACAAATCACATAAGCAGTATTAACTAACTCAGCAGTACTAACTTCTTCACCAACAGCATTAACTCCTCAACAGTAGTAACTTTACACCAGTAGTACTAACTTTTATACTAGTAGTAGTAACTACTTAGCATATTTTCTAGTCTTTATCTCCGAGCAGTCTTAACTTCTACTAGCATTAGTAACTTCCTCTAGCAGTAGTAACTTTCTCTAGCAGTAGTAACTATGTACTGGCAGTTGTAACTTCACCAGCAGTCTTAAACACTTAGAATAATTTTCATTGAAATTCTCTAGCAGCACTAACTTTGACTGAGCTGCATTAACATCAATAAGAGCAGCAGTAACTCCAAACTGCATTAAGAAGTTTTTAATCCCAACAGATTCCGAAATATATAGAGGCAAAAAGGAAAGAGTTAAGTCCAGTGCCTTGAAAGCTAAGAAAGAGTCTAGTGATAATGAAACTTCGACATCTGGAAGTGATGATGAAGAATATGCTATGGCCGTAAGGAACTTTAAAAAGTTCTTTAGAAGAAAGGGTAAATCTGTTAGGCAACCAAGAAAAGAAAAGAAGTTATTCCGATAAAGGGACTAGAAGAAAGGGAAGAGTGACAGGAAATGCTTTAGATGCGGTGATCCAAATCATCTCATTGGCGATTGTCCAACCACCTCGCAACAAAGATCAAAAGGCCTTCATTGGAGGCTCTTGGTGCGATAGAAAAAATGACGCCGAAGATAAAACTGACAATGAAACTTGTCTCATGGCTCAATCGTCAAATGAGGTGATTCCTAACTCTTATTATTATAGTGATAATGAGTCTTCTCTTGATAATGATACTATGCAAATAGAATATGATAGCTTATGTGAAATTAGCTTAAAAATCATTAACAAGAATAAAATTTTGAAAACTAAAAGAGACCTTTTAGAAAAGGAAAATTTAGAATTGAACGGGAAAATTAAGAAACTTGAGAGAGATAAAGAAGTTGATATTGCGTGTAAGTTATGTCAAGAACTTAAACTGGAAAATGCTAGACTTAAGGAAACTCAAGTTAAGTTTGTAAAATTTGATAAAAGCGCAAATCCACTAAGAGAAATGTTAAATAATCAAAAGTCATCTAGTTGTAAAATATGTCTAGGAATTGATAGTAGTAAAGCGTCAACAAGCGGAACCAAATCCATAAGTTTTGTAGGGTCGTCCGCTGAAAATGCCACTGACGGATCCACCATAAAATGCACGGATCCACCATATCTGGATTTGTGAGTCACACAAGTGGTGAAAAAAATGGCAGAACAAGTTTTTAGTCCACCCATGTCTTCGATATTGGATTTTGTCATTACTAGGAAGAAACTAATACATAATAGAATTGATGAGTCAAAGAAACCGTCTTTAAAACCATCTCTTAAAAGCGGTTTAGGTTATGTCAAAACCAAGTCTAGGTCAAAAACACCTTTGTCTAGAAGAAAGATTTCTTTTCAACCAAGATACAACACACCTCAACCTAGAAGAAACTCTAGAGAACCAATTCACTAAAACCTCTATCCTATAAATTAGAACAACCATCAAAGTCAAGGCTTTGTACATATGGGGAATTGTATCCCATTTCAATATCCCAATCAATTGCAACAAATGCAAGGGATGTACAACATTAACATTTTTAGACCCATGGGATATTGGGGACCAAACGCTTGAATTTTTTTTTGTTAAAATAGGTATGCTTGAGAACATGCTTAGAACTAGATGAATGGATCAAAGATAGTGGTTACTCCAAACATATGACCGGTAACAAAAGTCTATTCTCTACCTATAAAGCATACGACGGAGGTAATGCTGTCTTTGGAAGTAACTTAAAAGGAAAGATCATAGGCAAAGGTATGATCTCAAATGACTCTCTTACTATATCTAATGTAGAATACGTAGATAACTTAGCATTTAACTTACTTAGTGTCGGTTAAATTTGTGACAATAAGTGTCGACTCTTATTCACGAAATAAGGTAGTAAAATAATTAAAGATGGTAAAATCATAGGAAACAAAATTAGGAAAAATGGTTTATACGTAATGAAATTAGGAAATAAGTCTCAAGACAAATTATGTCTCGTCAGGTAGTGGATAACTCTACCTTATGGCATAGAAGACTTGGTCACGCAAATATGCGTTTAATTCAATCTTTGTCATCTAAAGAATTAGTTATAAACTTACCTAAGCTAAAATATGATAAACATTTTTGTAATGTTTACAAAATTAGAAAGCAAGCTCATGCAAGTCATAAAGTTAAAAATATGGTCTCTACTAAAAGATGTTTAGAATTATTACATATGGACTTATTTGGTCCGTCAGCAATTAAAAGCTATGGAGGTAATTTAAACACTTTAGTAGTAGTAGATGATTATTCTTGGTATACATGGACTAGATTTCTAAAAACTAAAAATGAAGCTTTTGAGAAATTTGAAATATTATGTAGAAAAATTCAAAACCAACTAGGTAGTTCTATAGTAGCTATTAGAACGGATCATGGTCGGGAATTTGATAATGAAGTACAATTCGGAGCTTATTGTGATGCACAAGGAATTACTCATAACTTCTTGACTCCACGTACTCCGCAATCAAATGGGGTAGTAGAAAGAAAGAATAGAACCTTTCAAGAGATGTTTAGGACTATGCTTAACGAACAATCCATTCCACAAAAGTTTTGGTGCAATGCCGTCGATACGTTAACTTATATATTAAATAGAATATTAATTTGACCAATACTAGGAAAAATCCCTTATAAAATATTTAGAGATAGAAAACCCTCTTTAGAATATTTCAAAGTATTTGGAAGCAAGTGCTTCATTTTAGATGCTAAAGACTATCTAACCAAGTTTGACCCGAAGTCATATGAAGGTGTTTTTTCTAGAATCTTCTCAAAATAGTAAAGCCTATATAGTATTAAATAAACATACAATGAAAGTCAAAGAATCAATCAACGTAACATTCGATGAAAGTCCTCCTCCTACCAAATTATCACCATTGGTTAATGATGATGTTGGTGAAGAAGAAGCTATTAGAAATAATACTAAAGTAGTAAATAATAATAATGAAGAAGATGAGTCGATAGAAGTTGACAAAGTCGTTAACATTAAGGAGTCCAAGAATCATTCACTAGATCAAGTCATAGAAAATCTTAATCAAAGAATCTTAAGATCTCAAGCCCAAGATCATAGCAATTTCTTTTGTTTCATATCCACCATAGAACTCAAAAAAGTTAACGAAGCATTAAAAGATGAAAGTTGGGTTGTAGCCATGCAAGAAGAACTAAATCAATTTGTAGGTAACGATGTTTGTGATTTAGTCCCTCTACCCATGAGTCAATCCATCATATGAACAAAATGGGTCTTTAGAAATAAATTAGATGAAAATGTTATAGTGTCTAGAAATAAGGCTAGGTTAGTGGCACAAGGATATAATCAACAAGAAGGTATAGATTATGATGAAACATATGCTCCGGTAGCTAGGTTAGAGTCAATTAGAATACTTCTTGCTATTGCTTGTGCAAATGATTTTAAATTATACCAAATGGATGTAAAAAGTGCTTTTCTAAACGGTTTTATAAACAAAGAAGTTTACGTCGCTCAACCTCCAGGTTTCATTGATTTTCAAAAACCAAATTATGTTTATAAACTTAAAAAGGCTTTGTATGGTCTTAAGTAAGCTCCTAAGGCTTGGTATGATAGACTAAAAGCATTTTTGATAAAACATGAGTATTCAATGGGAATGGTCGATAATACACTTTTTACTAAGAAATCAAAGTCACATCTTATCATTGTTTAAATATATGTCGACGACATTATATTTGGTTCCACGAGTCAAAACTTGTGTGATGATTTTGCAAAAATCATGCACGACGAGTTTGAGATGAGTATGATGGAGGAGTTGAACTTCTTCTTAGGTCTTCAAATTAAACAAATGGAAGACGGAATATTTTTCAATCAATCCAAGTACATCAAGGAGATGTTAAAAAAGTTTGGGTTGGAAGATTCCAAACCAACCAAGATGCCGATGTCAACGGAAATCAAGCTCACTAAGGTCGATGAAGCCGAATCCGTGGATAGCTTTAAATATCGAGGTATGATTGGTAGTTTACTTTATTTAACCGCAAGTAGGCCCGATATTATGCTTAGTGTTTGCTTATGTGCTCGTTTCCAAGAAAATCCTAAGACTACCCACTTAGAAGCCGTTAAGCGTATATTTAGGTATGTTAAAGGAACTACACACTTAGGTTTATGATATCCGAAAGGAACCAGAGTAGAAACTATAGTTTATGCTGACTCTGACCATGCGGGCGATTACGTTGATCATAAAAGCACTAGTGGTGTTTGTACGTTCATGGGATGTTGTTTGACATCTTGGTTCGCTAAGAAACAAACGACCCTTGCTATCTCTACGACCAAAGCCGAATACGTCTCCATCAGGAAGGCATGTCAACAAGCACTATGGATGAAACAAGCTCTCATCGACTACGACATATGCCTCGACGATGTTCCGATTATGTGCGACAATAAAGGTGCTATCAACTTAAGTAAAAACCTCGTACAACACTCTAGAACTAAACATATAGAAATCTGTCACTACTTTCTTCGCGATAACGTCCAAAAGGGAAACATTTCTATCGAGAAAGTTGCATCCGAAGATAATATAGCCGATATATTAACTAAGCCTTTAAAATGTGAAGTATTTAATTATTTAAGATTAGGATTAGGAATTATGGAACTTATCATGGTTACTGATTCTCCATCATTTCAAAAATAATCGTAAACAGAAATCTAATAAAGTAATTAATCATTATTCAAAAGATGTTAATTCTCATTACATGTTCCAATTACAAAACCTCCGATCATGAACATAATCGAGATTAGAATTTTACTAGATAAAGAAAATATCAAAAAAATGACCATAGATATTTGCAAAGCCTACATGCATGGTCAATACATGAAATTATGAAATCGATTGAAAAAAACTAAAAGAACAATCATCGAATTGCAATTCACACTTGTGTTGATGATGTTTTGTTGAGTCTAAATGTTCATAAATGATTGTGTTATTAGCAATGGTCAAACACATGCTAAAAGTTAACACACTCCTAGTAGGATCGACTACGTTGAAATTCCATTGGGAAATTCACGACAAGATGCACGGTTCACTCAAAACTTGGACGTCGACTCAGAAAATTATATCACATACTCCTAATAGTATATATAACACACTCCAGTTGCTAAAAACACAACACCATGCCTCAATTTGCTTAAAAATCAACTCTGCCCAAATTTTTGGACACATGAGATACATGGATCCACATTAGGGAGATCCGTCCTTATTTAGGTAGATCCATGAGTCTCAAAACGCGGGTAAATACCAGTTTTTAAACAAATTGAGACCACTTATATCATTATCCAAACACATACACGAACTAAAACATTAAAACCCTCCATACTAAATCATAATTAGAGGCAATTAGAGCAATCAATCATAAAGATCGACAACAAATCATCAATCTAAGACTACTATTGTAAGTGATTTCATCTTATTTTCTTTTTAATTTTGTATCTAGGGTTTCGATTTTACACAAATCAAATAATTTGGGGATTTTATTTTTTCATGTTATTTTTATACAATTAGGACTAAGATATAGTAATGTATAAATATTATGATACTTGGAAAGCATAATTAATGTGATTCGCCAAAATCAATTTTGGCCAAAAACCCCAAATTATGATTTTTGAATAAAACTTCACTTCTAGGATTTTTTTTTTCAAAACAAGTGTTGTTTAACTACATTGTTAATACAACGCAAAACATTTTCTTCATACATTAGGGCTCATGAATGTATCTACGAATTGATTAATTCATAAGCATTTTTTGTTCCATTCATCTAGAGCAATATCAAACATAGGTTGTGCATTAATGTTTGCTTATTACTAGTATTATCGTTATTTTTCATTTGTTTGAATCAAGCAAACCTCACATCCATATTACGTCCATATAGGCGCACACTTAAAAACATATATATCATTTCTCTTTTCACTTATTTAGGTCATTTTTGTTTATCTATAGGTGAAATCACGACATAACTTAACGAAATTAATTACCAACGAACTAAAGCATACCTACCTAGAATTCATCGCTCAAGAAAAATGGATGAAGATCTTAGGGAGTCTTACCGTACTCTTGAAAAATGTCTCTTTCATGAAGGAAGATTCGTCACTCCATCATTCATTGTAGCAAACAACATGTTTCCATCCTTCCAAGCCGTATGCCTCGATCATTTTCTCACTCTTAACGAACCCATTTGTCTTAGATTTGTAGTCGAATTCTATCATGGTCTTGAAGTCAAAAGAGATGAGTATGAGCGTCCTTACATTGAGTTCAAGCTTGGTCAATTCACCTTTAAGCTAACTTCATCTCAACTCTCTCGAATCTTTCAAACTCCATACACTCTGGAAACTTTTTACACAAGCGAATGGTCACTAAACTCTCTTGATGATCATCCCAATAGTAATTTCTTTGGCCCTCAGCACGACCTCGTCAAAAACAACATCACCATTCCTAGAACCACTCAAACTCAACTTCAAAGAAACTCCAACAAACTTCACATTAATGATATTCGTCCTGATTTAAAAGGATGGGAATTGTTCTTTAGGGAAAATTTCTTTTGCTCCCTTGGCAAGAGAAATCGAGTAAATGCATGTACTATATACATTCTTTACTACTTAATCATCAAAATAAAGTTCAACTTTACTTCGATGATTATTTATCGAATGGAGGAAGTCAAAAACAAACAATATGGTCCCATGCCATTTGCCATGCTTTTGACTCGTCTTTACAATTACATCCTCCAAACAAACCCTCAGGCCATTGTCCCACTTGCTAGGTTCACATTTCATAAACGTGTCATAGATCCTCTAGACATCTCAAGGAATCCTAGCAAAGAAAAGGGAAAGAGAATTGCCTCTCCCTCAGTCACCTCCTCTTCATCTTCATCATCTGATGACAATGAAGCACCATTCTTTCTCGAGTTCTATGATGAACTATCCGACAATGAGGATCTAACCAAAGCCCAATAAGAGAAGAAGGGAATGTTTAAATGCTTAAACCGCTACGTTGTCACTATCACCAAGTATTTGAAGAAACAAAAGTGATCATGTTTATGTTAAGCCTATGTGTTCATATACTATGTGGTAATTTAGGATGTTGGTACCTTTAAACATTAATCTATGTATATTGAAACTAAGTACTCACTTTACTTTATGCTTTATGGATATTTTATTGATGTGTGCTTAAACACACATCATTTTAGCCCTGGAAAACACTAATAAATAGACTAATAACAAAAAAAGAGTAATTATACTGCAAATATGTTTGTATTGTGTTATCATGTCTTGTAGGTACAAAGGATTGAAAACGAAGCAAAAACGGTAATTTTCGGGTGACTTTCGATGACGTTTTCACGCGTATCGAGAAGCAAACGAACCAAAAAAAATTCCCCGAACACTCCATTGGAAAGAGCACGAAATTATGAATCTATTGGTACCTTGCTTAACCCTTGAAACTTTCTTATTTGGACCGATTCATGTTTTATTTGAACCTTCTATTGATAAAACCTAGTCCAAAGCAAACACCCCTTTTAAATTTAATTTTGGGTAATAATAATGTAACTATGCTCTAGTCTAGCGGTAAGCTAGCTGGAACTTAGTTACTCACGATGTCGCTAGTTCGAACCCTAGGCTTGCTTGGGTGAGGATTATTAACAGTGCCACGTGGCCCACTAAGGTGGTGCCCACGTGGCAACCCGACCGGACCCGTAACCCGACCGACCTGACCCAGCTCATGGACCGACTGACCCGCCCATGACCCGAACCATAACCCGACCCTGGTGACCACCGTTGACTTATGGTTGAACTCCATTTGACCGTGTGGTTGATTGACGTTTGGACCGGTAGTTGATCGACGGTTGACCATCATTGACCGGTGGTTGTCCGACGGTTGACCACCGTTGACTGGTGGTTGACCACCCGTTGACTTGCCACGTGGTATCCACGTGGCTGCCACATAACTGGCGGCTGTCCAATAGGATGCTGCCACATGGCGGCGACGCTGCGTCTAATGATTGACTATGGCAGGTATACGAGGTACTATGCAGGTGGCGGTTGGCAATAGAGTGGTGACACATGGCGGCGGCTGGCGGCTAATGATTGGGTACGAAGTACTATAGCAGTACGAGGTTGTTGGATCCAAGGTTCGAGAAGGACACGTGTTGAGCTATTATGGAGGGCATCCCTGGTATTATTCAAAAATAGAGGGTTTCAAGGGCACAAGATTACCAAAATTGTTGGGAATTAAGGTCTTCTATAAAGTTTATACTGCTAGCTCAACTTAGTACTGCCAAATTTAAAGAGTTTGTACTACACAGATTATAACTACCAGTACTAACTGGTTAGTACTACTAGAGAAAAAGTTAGTACTGCCAGTACTAACTTAATACTGATGAGAAGAAGTTAATACTGCTGAAGACTTAAGACTGCATGAAGATAAAGACGTGTGAAGGGATATGCATGGATTTGTTCAAAGTATGTATTCTATAAAGATAGGAAGATATGTATAAGATTATATATTTAGAAGATATGTTGATATCTTTTAAAAGTTTAAAAGATTTGTACTTATCTTGTAAAGGACTCCTTGGTGTATAAAAGGAGATCCTAGGTTATGGTTTTAGATATCAGTTTTCCATAGAATTCATAGCTTTAAGGTTGTAAACCCTATCACTTCATTAGAGTGATCATATTAGTATATTGAAGCTTATTGTGTTGGTTATATCTTTATGTGTGTCAAACATACTTTACTGTTCCATTGGTTATACTTCTTAGTGATATAAACTAGATTCCGCATAGTTTATATCATTCACTCAAAGTTTCATTCTTAGTACTTTTGGATTTATCCAAGGATACTAAACCTTACATCAAGCTAAGAAGTTAAAGATCTATTCATTGGGATCAACAAAAATCCTCCCCTAAACTTGTGATTTACCTTCAAATCATTAAGTTTCATGAATTAAACCTTTTGGCTCTGAGAGGATTCTTTCAAACACTTCAAATTCTTGGTCTTTCTACCTGATGGAAGATTTTCCTTAACAGCTCATTTGCCGTCTCTAAAGATTCATCCACTTGAAGTTTCTAAGCTAACATTATAGTCATAAGTGCTCTTGTCAGTGGATAATCTTTTTCAACTAGCATGAAGATGTCATGTCCTCTTTCTGTAGACACATGGTAAACACCACATGTATCATACAATTTCCATGTTAATGGATCATGCATATATCTCTGAAGCTTCCATAGTGTATCATCATCATCTGGTTCAAATAACCTCTTTAATTTAACCCATAAGACCTTCTCTTTATCAACTGTAGGTTCTGTTGAACTAAACTTCTTCTTAACCAGATCCCAAATCTTTTCCAGGTCATCTCTATCAAATCTCTTCAACATGTCCTTTAAAATAAAGATAGACCTCTATATGGTTTCCAACTCTTATAATTCTCCAGTAACTTCTTGATTCTTCAGTGAGAACTTCCCAGTCTATAATTGGATATTTAACCTGTAGAGCTTTAATGTATACTTCTTCTACCGGAACTATTACTAATAGTTTCTTTAGTTCTTCTTCTGACACTTCTTTTTCTTTTCCTGCAAATTGTTCTTCAACTGACTCTGAAACTTCTCTAACCTTTTGTCTTTTAGCAGGTTACTTTTGTAATAACTTTACTTAAAAAGGAAAATAGAAATAAAGCTCGGGGTAAGTAATGACCTTAAATACGGAATGTTACACCCATACTCTTTCAAATATAGGTCTAATATCTTCATAGCTCATTCCCTTGAAATGACTCTGCTTGTATCCTCCCTGATTCTTCAAATACATGCACATGTTCTTCCTCACTTCAGCTTTAGAGAAAGATCTATTTTGTTGTGCATGATATCTGAGCACAACAGGATCACTCCAATCAATAACTTGAGCTGGATCAACTTCAGATACAACTTCTTCCCTTTCATCCAACTGCTTTTGCAATTCTAAAGCTTGTGCTAGATCATACTTCTCTTGTTCTTGCCTTGCTATATCAATCTCTTCCTGTAATTGTTTAGCTATTTCTACATCCCTAGCAATCCTTTGTCTTTCTTCTTTATTAATCTGTTCTTGCAGTCTAATAGCTTCTTCATGCCCAAGTCTTTCTTATTCTAGTTGCTTCTTTGTCTTCTTCTGAATAGATTCATCATCTTTCATGATAGCTTTTCCTTTATCTTCTCTTTTTTCTGCACTCCTTCTGATATAAACTTGTCATTCAGGAATGGCATTACTAACTTTAGGAATTGCACTAGCAGTACTAATTAGTACCTCAGCATTACTAATTTCTTTTTCACCCTTTTCACCACTACCAGGATCTTCCACTAGTTCAGTAGGCTCTTCTTGTTCTAACAATATCTCAATATCAGCACTAGTCCTCCCCTGAGTCTCAGCATCCTCTTGAATCTATGAATTTCCTTTATCTTGTACCAATAAAATAGAAGGATTTTGATCAATCTCCGTATTTATCCTCCCTTGTTTGGAAGGATCCTCTGAAACTTCCTCATCATCAGAGTCAACTATCTTTGTTCTTCTTCTAGATTTGCTTGCCTTTACCTTGTGCTCCAACTTCTTGACACTTAGAATGAGCTTAGTATAAGCAGCACCATATCTCAATTTTGTCTGCTTCAAGTCATTTTTCAAATCCTCCACCTTCTTAGACAATGTTATACAAAGAACCGCAATTCATTGAGTGTCAAACTGCCCTCATCACTGCCAAGTGATTGAACCTTTGGTTGAGATGAATCATGGGGCATAGTAGCAGGTTCTTTTGTATCATGGATAGTTTGCATGAATGGTGGTGTAGGTGGTTGTTGAGATGTGTATGGATGTGTTTAGGGTGATAAGGATGGTGAAGATGTTATTATAGAGGGAGATGACTCAGGTGCAGTGAGCATAGTTGGAAAGAGTGGAATGGCTACCCCAGTATAACCCTTGGAAACCCTTCTTATATTGCTGAATAGTTTTTGTGTGAGGGTAGGAGCAACATAGGTTCTTTTGTAAGGGAGAAGGTGTCTTTTGTGCTTGTTCAAAAAGATTTGAATGAATTTAGGATACATAAAAAAAATTGACCTACTGTCCAAGTTTTTCATCATACCTTCAAAAATTATCTTAGAAAAGTTGAAAGTCCTATTTGTTGCCAATCAAATGATAGTAGTAGCTATGATGCTACTGAACTGCTCCCAAGCAGTCTTCTTAGGACTTAACCAATGAAGAACAATATGTATTAAGCATCTTTATTTAGGTGAAAAGTGACCCTTTTAGAAGGTCAACTTGTCAGAATCAGATGCATACCCCATAAGAGCAAGTTGCTCAAAAAATTTAGCATTAGGTAAAGTGGGAATACCATCTGAATCTTCTAGCTTGAGATGCCTCCTTATTGATGCTTCAGTAATAGTCTTGACTCTTCCATCAATTGTAGCAGTTATCTCTATTTCTTCATTCTCTGATGTGCTTGCAGAGGTAGTTTCCCAAAACTGTTGAATGAGTGAAGTATAAATAGTAGGATTTTCTGTAAGGGCATACTTGATATGACTTAGATTGAGAAAATCAATTATCTGATGAAAATCTTCACTTCCCTCTGATTTGATCAAGAAAGCGACCATGTTATGGGTATCACAGAATTCCAAATGAGCCATTAGTGAGTGAGTTAAGATAAAAGTTATGGGTTTATGTTTGTTGATGAGAATATGAGAGTTTGGTAAAGTTAATTGAGATTTTATGGAGAGCGCCTAGGGTTTTGATTTAACCGACTTAATAAGATTAAATCTTTATAAGGAATAAATCTTATAAGAGAAAGAATTTTCCAAATCATAGACTCCTATGAGCAAGTTTTTGGCGGAAATATCTCAACGGCTATTAATTAATTAAAAATTCTGTTATGCATCAAACAGAACTAACGGTTACCCAGCAGTACTAATTTTAGCCTAACAGTACTAACTTAAGCCTAGCCGTATTAACTTTACCCAGCAGCATTAAAATATACCTAGCAGTACTAACTTAATATTGGCAGTATTAAGTTTAGGCCTAGCAGTATAAACTTCAATGATGGTCCAACAAGCATTTCCATCATAGACTTAGATTCACACAAGCTCTCTTTCTATTTTTCATCTCACAATATCTCTCATTTCTTTTACTCACTTAAACTCTTTGTCTATTTTTCATACTCACATCTCTCTTTCTATTTTTAAACTCACTGAATCTCTCATTTCTTTTGGCTCACCATATCACTCTTTCTGTTTTTATATCACAAATCTCTCTATTCTTTTGAGCCCACCAATGCAGATAGTTTTGTACAATGTGCCATCAATTCCATTAGTTGCATACTGTCCTCCCCACTTCCAATTGCGTTAACTTTTTGAGAGAGGTGGATCATTGGACTATTTAGATGTAGTCCCAAACCTAGTTTGAGCATCTACACCCCCAATATGGTATCTTGGCACCTAGGACCACTACCTAAACCAATTCCTTAATAACTTGGCTCATTAAGTGTTGCCATGGATTGAGTCTTAATTTATGTTACCACTGTCCTGCTCTGCTTCTAAGCTAGAAGCACTAGTGGCATCCTTTTCCATTCTGTCACCCAACTCCTTATGGATAGCCTCATCACTAATCTTTTTCCAGGGAGACCACTAGACTGAGGTATCTTGGTGTCCCGACCTCTTTTGATTTGCCTAGGGGTTTGACATATTACACACTTGTGCTTGATATTACATGTCTTTTCATCAATTTTTGACTGCATATTGATAACATAATCCTCCCCTCAATTCAATACCAGAAACTCAATATGCTTATCCTATAAATGTTAGTCCAAAACTAAAAAGACACACTCTAAAGTCTTTTCTTGTTTAGCAGTTTTAATTATGACTAATAGTTTTAACCAACAGTCTTAAGTATTGGTATTTGCTAAAACACACATCTTTTATACCCCGTAAAACACTATTAATCGGACTAAAAATAATAAAATATGGATAATTATTATGCATATATGTTTGTTTGGTATTTTTTATGTCTTGCAGGTAAAAGAATTGAAAATGGTGCAAAAACGGAAATTATCAGGCTCAATTTGGTCAAGTTTAATTATTTGTCAAAGTCAAGACAGAGTCGTGGAAACTCCCCGCGCATACCAGTAGAAAGAGCGCGAGAAACGAGTCCAAGGGTGCCTTTGGATTTTATTGGGCTAGCCTGTAACCCATTTTATGGGTCGGGTCAGCCCAATTCTTTACAAGCCTAACTAAAGCCCAACAAGGAATTAAGTTAAATCTAAATTTATATGATGGTGTGACGTCAACATGACGTCATGGTCATGTGAGTTGAAATTAAATCAAAACAAACATGTGCTCCTCCACTATCTACATTTTGGCCTATGATCAAGCGACACGTGTAATCTTTCTTTATCAAAAAAAAATATACACGGTTGAGACTAGAGAGAATTGAAATGAAAATGATAACTTGGATAAGGAATACACGTGTCAAGGCAGGAATGGTGGATCAAGTCTGCAATGACGAGGTGTAGCCAATCATTGGCAATCAATGACGCGTCAGTGGAAAATGACTATTTTGCCCTTCGATCTATAACTCCTATTGGTTGTATACTTGAATGGACAATACTATCCTCAACACA
>BQNB010022664.1:0-62738 GCA_026074375.1 Tanacetum coccineum | reverse complement strand
TGTCTTGTAGCTGAGCTTTCAAATCATTATTTTCAAAATATTCTGGAATTTCATGAACATTTTTATTATCACAAGATTCATCTTTTTGAATTTTTTTTTTGATTAAGTTGTATTGACAATTCAAGAGAAATGCAATGTTTTTCAAGTTGTGGGTAACTTTTCAAAAGATCACTATGAGCATTTTGTGTTTTCAAAAGCTCAGCAAAAAGATTGAAACACTTATCACAAGATTCATTTTTCTTTCTTTCCATATTCACAGATTCATCATTCAAAGACATAGAATTAATCACAATCTGAAGAACGTCTTGAGACATGTTTTGTTGTAAGAGTCGATCATTTTCCAAAAGTATTATTTCTCAGCAATTTCCAAACATTGTTTGTCAACTGAATACTGTTGAACAACAGCTTCTATTTGGTCAAAAACTATTTGTACTTCCATTATTTCATTTAGAAGATCTTTATCAAACACATTAAATGGAATAATTTCATTGTTAAAAACATCTTTAGTATGTTCAAACCCACATTGACCTTCTGTACGAGCATCAGGTGTAGTCATTATCTTCACCATGTTATTGTTGATCCCTGATAAGTGTAAAATACACATATCCGTTAATACCTAAAATAACCCAATTAAACCCAAAACAGTCCAAAAATGGCAAAAATGTGCTTGTATTTGTGTTTTGTGTATGCAGGTACGGATATATCAAAAATTACATGAAAAACATCAAAAACGGGCAAGCACGGACACGGGAATCAGAAGAGTACAAAAAGAAGCCAAAGAATCAAAGCCGAAGCCAGAAAAGTCAAGCCTCAGTCAAATCCAGTCAAAATGGTCAAACATTGGTCAACAAAAGTCAACCAATAAAAGACAAAACCCAAAAACATTCCATCTTCACCCTCCAAGTTTCACCAAAGTCCAAAAATAACCCCTCACCTCTTATTAGGCCTTAAAAACCTTAATGGGCCTGAAAAAACCCTAAAATTCCTCACCCGGATCCATAAGCCCAAAACCATAGCCCATTCCCTTTTCAATAAACTCCAAGGACCAAACTTGCATATTTCCAAAATCTTTTATAACTACAAAAGAGAAAAATAAAACACAAGGGCCATATTTGCAAATTCCCCAAAGTTACAACTGAATTACCTTTCAGTTAAAAAAAGTGGCGCGAACACTATTCATCTCCTTCTCCGTTTCACCTAGCAGTCAAAACAAGGGGCAAACAAAAATTGAGGGATAAAATGGACTATTCAAGTGGTCGTAGGCATGGTGGCAAGGTCAAATCAGTAAATCCAAGGCAATTCATTTGCTCTCTTAAGCACATAGCCACGTCATCAATGGAGAAGCACACATGGAATATGGGTTTTATACTATTTCTACTCAGAGAAGAAGCATAAGTGAGCCTCTCATGGATTGCCAGCTTGGCAATTCGTGTGAGGTCACTTAGTGATCCAACGGCCAAAAACAAAGACCCAATGATTGGTTGATTTGATGGCTGAGATTGATGGGCGCATCTAACAGAATTTCAGGCCTAGAATGTTCCTCTCAAGGCTATAAATAGAGCCTCGCTCTTCACACACACACAAGTAGCTTTTAGATTTAAGTTTTAGCTTAATTTTCCTTTTAAAACCTTGTAACTTTCCTTTTAAGTATTGTAATCAATCTTTTTAATGAAATTCAGTTGTTTTTAATCTCTCAAAAGCTCTTTTGTTTAAATTCATAAGCTCTCATTTTTCTTATTTTATGTTAAGCTAAATCTCAACAAGCTCATATAAGCTCTTTCAGTCTATAAGCTGAAATAGAGCTCAACTTAGCTTAATCTTACCTAAACTCTTAAAACAGCTTTAAAATACCTATTTACCTTAAACTTAATGGATTATAGCTTTTGGAAGGGGAGCTTAATTTAGAAGAGCTCCCATGGACTTTTACCCTAGCTTATTAATAAGCTAGGGAGCTTGTAGCTGCCCTTTTGGGTCCACTTGTTTAGCTAGAGGAATAAGTAAGTCTCTTTTTATTTTACTTGCTTTTTAGCTTAGATAGTTGTCTTTATGCTTTATATCCTAGATCTGCTTATTTGCTTATTAAGTTAGCTTATTAGTGCTTATTTGTGGATTATTTAGCTTAATAGTCCTAATTGTTCATCTGTTTTTGATTTTCTTAGTCTAGATCATAGTTCTTTTATAATTTGTCATATAAGTCTTAAAAAACCAAAAATAGTAGAAGATTAGTTTAAATCTTAGATTATTGCTTAATTAGTTGTTAATTAGAGTTAATTAGGTTTGTTATAAGCTAAAAATCATCTGGTGTTAGGCTCTTGATAAATAGATTTCATTTCATGAAGCTTTTCAAATCTGTCAAAAATCAAAAGGGGTGTTTGGTTTAAGTTGTTTTGACCTCTTAAAATCAAAATGATTCTTGCAAGTTGTTTGAGATAGTTGTGTTTACCTTTAAAACTAGTACTAATTCAGTTTATAGAAGTTAGTTTTAAAAAAAATCAAAAGTTTGAGCTTATTTTCATAGTTCTGCACCAGGGCACTTTCTATTTTTCTTTTACTTATGAAAATCTAATCCAAGCCCTTTAAGGCTTGGAATTTGCCTGTTTTGTGTTTGTGCACTCTACTTGAGTGTGTCTAAGTGCAGGTTTACCCCTTAGGTAACCTGCACTACTTGGTTTGTGCTTGTGCAAAGTGCATCAGCAGGTCAAAACCAGTGCCTGCTGTCACTTTTGTTTCCATTTTTAGTTAGGTAAACATAGGTTTTAGGCTTTAAAATTCAAGTAGGATATAGAGTAGTCTCAGCTTAATATAGAATAGGGCTTAATTTCCATTTCCAGCTTATTTTGCTAGTTTAATCTTGCTTTTAAAAGTCACTAAAAACCAAAAAGACCAAAAACAGTAGGTAGATTAAAGTAGCTTTTAAATTCTAATTTTTAGCTTATAAGAATAGATCTTTTCATTTAGTTTTATAGTTTTATAGTTGTTAAGTAAGTTTCCAAGAGATTAGCTTCTAGATTTGCTTATTGAGTTTTTGAGCTTAAACTGATTTTGTGCTTTTCATGCTTATTCCTGAGTTTAGCATTTTGTCATTCAATTTCAGATAGGTTCTAGTGTTATTGAGCTATTAATCTTTTCATAATTAGTTAAAACACATTATAGGCTTTATAGAACTACTTTTGTTTTTGAAAATGAGCTTAAATTGAGCTTTTTATAAGCTTGTAAGTGAAACCAAGGGGAAACCCTTACTTTCTGAGTTCAACTTATTAATAAGCTCTTTTAGAGCTTATTAATGGTTTTTAGCTTATCGTGCTTTTGTTAAATTTGTTCACCCCAACTTAATCTACAATTTTGATTTTATAAGTTTTTAATTTTAAGCACTTTTTGTTCTCAACTTATTTTAAGGCTTATTTGGATTGAGTTTGTAGTCGGGGGTTAGCCTCAGGGTAGGAATTGAAACTTTAAAGTTTCTAGGTTAGTCCCTCCGTTAGTTAGTTAGCTTTCCTGTTAGTCCTTTAGGGATTTGCATAGTTAGTCCCTAGTTAGTTAAATAGTTAGTTTAATTAATTTTAAATTAGTAATTAGGGTTTAGC
The DNA here is from genome assembly GCA_026074375.1 of Tanacetum coccineum. Lineage (NCBI taxonomy): Eukaryota > Viridiplantae > Streptophyta > Magnoliopsida > Asterales > Asteraceae > Tanacetum > Tanacetum coccineum. The sequence goes on along the minus strand of BQNB010022664.1, from coordinate 59,154 downwards.
TTTTAATTAGTTTAATTAAGGTTTAAATAAAAAGTAAAAATTAGGGCTTTTAATTTTTATAAATTTCTGCACTTTTTCTTTATTTAGTATATTTTTTATAATTTTTATAAAATTTGTAGGATTTTATCTTTAATAGTTTTATTATTTTTAAAAGTTTTTAATTAGTTTAAATTTTAGAGAAATCATATCTTTAAATCTAAAAAGCCAAAAATAATAATTCTTTTTTTCTAAAATTTTCTTTTTACTTATTTTACCTAGGAAAAATATAATTTCAATTATTTTCTGATTTTTATATTTTTTAGGATTTATTTAGTTTTAAATAGTTTTTTAATTCATATTAAATTCAAAAAAATAATCAAAAAAATATTTTCCTTTTTCTTAAAATTTTCTTTTATCCTTATTTAGGTTTAGAAAATTAGTTTGCATTTTTAGGACTTATTTTTGATTGGCTTACTTAATTGTCGCGTTTTATTTGTTTCCCGTAATTTTTAAGTGTTTTAATTGTTTTTTAATTGCTTGTTTTAATTAGTAGTTATAGGAAAACCCAATCAATTCTTCGAATCCATTCAAAATCAGTATCAATATCAAGCTGAGGATTCAATTTTTCAATCATTGGGCAAATCAGTATCCAATATCAAGCGAGGTTTCAATTTCTCAAATCATTGGGAAAACGACCCGGGAAATCATACTTTCCGGTAAAGATACGTATATTATATATTATATATATATATTTTAAAGAGTGAATTTTCCTTAGGGAATTTTCTTAATTGCTCTTGTTGAGATATTATATTATATAGTGTATTTTATACCGTATCAAATTTTTGGCGCCGCTGCCGGGGATTTGAGTTAACGAATCTCTCGTTTTGTGTTTGTTGATAAGATTTGAAGATCCTTTCGTCCTCGAAAGTTTCATTTTTGTTAAAAAAATAAAAAAAAAATCCAAAAAAAATCATAAAATATAAAAAGTAAAAAAATATTTTTCTTTTCTTTCTAGTATAGCTATCATATAAAAAAAATATAAAAAAATTGTCCTTTAAAAAAGAAATTAAATAAACAAAGTTGGTAAACGAACACCAACAAATAATATCTTCAATTGAGATATTATCATAAATAAGTTCCGGTGAACTTGAAAAGTTCCCAACTCGAACCAAAGATTTAACACTTGCCATTTGTGTCTCTACGAAGTACGGCTCACCTTAAAAAGAAATTTTTAAGAGCTACCGTGAAGTAGTTGATTATTTGGTTTAAGTCTCTTTCGTGTAACCGTTAAAATTTGTTGTTGCTAAAAAAATTAAAAAAAAAAAAAATTAGTGTAAAATTTTTCTTTTAATTCTAGATTTTTCCTTTTTAATTTTCTCTTTCTAAGTGCATGCGCACTCGCTCGCAAACTCGTAACCGTAACCGTCGTCAACAACAACAAACCCTTCCGGTTGTTGTTGAACCTTGCAATTTAGAAGAGCCAATTCCCGGACCAACCATAGTCGCAATGGCGGATCGAACTATGGAGGAATTACTCCGTGCACCCACCGAGGGTTACGGAGAGGCTATTGTTTTACCCGAAATCAATGCCGATCATTTTGAGATCAAAACTAATTTGCTTCAATTGGTTCAAGCGAACCCGTTTCATGGTTTAGAAAATGAGAATCCTCATGCTCATATTAATAGTTTCAAAAGGATTACTTCGACCTTACGATTTAGGAATGTGCCTAATGATGTGATTAAGCTTATGATGTTTCCTTATTCGCTCGAGGGAGCCGCTAAAACTTGGTACGAGAAAGAACCCCCGAATTCAATTTTAACTTGGGACAATCTCGTTACTAAGTTCGTTAACCAATTTTTCCCTCCATCGAAAACCACTCACCTTAAGAACAAAATTTCTCGTTTTTCACAAGAATTCGATGAATATTTTAGTGAAGCGTGGGAACGTTTTAAGGGTATGCTTAGATCTTGCCCTCACCACGGATTTTCGGAGTTAACTCAAGTTGATACCTTTTATAATGGTTTAAACGAGAATGAACAAGACTCCTTAAATGCCGCGGCGGGTGGTAATTTGTTAAGTAAGACAACTAGGGAAGCTTTGAATATAATTGAAAACAAGTCAAAAGTGTGTTATTCGGGAAATAAAATAAATGCTTCTAGGGTTAATTCTAGGGAAAATGTTAGCAAAACGGATGAACGAATTGATAAACTTGCGGATCAACTTTCGACCTTAGTCGAGATTGTTTCTAAAAAGGTTGTTGTCCCTCCCGCACCGGTTAAGGCGGTTGAGGAAAATTGTGTTACTTGTGGTGGAGCTCATGCATGGTATAATTGTCCGGCTACCGATAATAATCAAAACGTTTGTGCAACCACGGGAACTTATAATCAACAAGCCCCACCAAATCGAGTTAGTAATCAAATGGCACCACCAGGTTTTGCTCCGGTGCAAAATCAAGGTCAAAATAGGAATTATAACAATCAAGGTCAAGGGAATAATTTCAATCGAGGGAACAATTTTCAAAATCAAGGTTTTCAAGGTCAAGTTAATCATGCTTCGAATTTTCAAAATCAAGGATTTCAAAATCAACCGTTTCAAGTGCCTAATAATCAAGTGAACGATTTTTCAAATGATTTTTCGAATTACAAGAAGTCTAATGATCAAACAATTAGGAATTTGCAATACCAAATCACGTCGATGAAAGGAGAGTTAAAGAACGAGATTCAAAATACAATCAAGAATCAAAAAACCGCTTTGATGAGTCAAAATAATGCTTTTTAAAACACGTTGCAAAATAATCTTCAAAACATGTTAAATAGTTTCTTTCAAGCTCAAGCCTCACCTTCGGGTACTCTTTCGAGTAATACGATTCCTAACCCGAAGGGCGAGATGAAAGCAATCACTACCCGAAGTGGTGTAGCTTACGAGGGACCCTCGAATCCAACTAAACCTTCCCCGAAAAAGGTAGTGGAATGAGAGACCGAGGAAATAACGGATGAGGAGCAAAATGATTTCCAAGGAAGTACCGCTCAAATCCCACCTCCGGTTATCCCTAAACCAATTCTGGAACCCGAGATTCTGAAGACTTTACCAAAATTGACTCCGATTCCGGAACCCGAGATTCCGAAGACGGTACCTAAGGCAAATATTCCTTACCCTTCAAGACGAGACAATCAAAAGAATCGAGAAAAAGCTTCATACCAAAAAGAAAAGATTTTTCAAATGTTTCAAGATTTGCGTTTTGATATAAGTTTTGCGGATGCTTTGTTTTTAATACCGAGATTTGCTCCTACGATTAGGGATTTGTTAATGAATAAAGAAAAGTTGCTCGAATTAGTGAAAATTCCATTGAACGAGAATTGCTCGGCAATGCTCCTTAAAAAGCTTCCCGAAAAGCTAGGAGATCCGGGTAAATTTCTTATTCCTTGTGAATTCCCGGGAATGGAGATATGTTACGCCTTGGCCGATCTTGGTGCGAGCATAAATCTAATGCCCCTTTCGATTTGGAAAAAACTTTCGTTGCCCGAACTTTCACCGACTCGAATGACTTTAGAGTTAGCGGACCGATCCATAACTTACCCTAAGGGTTTAGCCGAAGACGTCTACGTTAAAGTTGGAAAATTCCACTTTCCCGCCGATTTCGTAGTTGTCGATTTCGAAGCTGATCCCCGAGTACCTCTTATACTTGGAAGGTCATTTTTGAAAACCGGTCGTACCTTAATTGACGTTTATGAAGGAGAAATCACCCTCCGTGTTGATAACGAAGCCGTCACTTTCAATTTAGACCAAACCATGAAATATTCCTCTACGAATGACAAATCGGTAAACCGAATTGACATCATTGATGAAATTTGTGAGGAGTATGTTCCGGAATTATTAGGATTTCCTAGTGATGATTTTTCAAGTGGCAATCCCACTTCGACGTCTGAGCCGTTTACTTCCGAATTTACTTTGGAAGAAATCGATGCTTTTCTTTATGACAAATCAATCTCTTTGGAAAGTGATCATGATGATTGTGATCCGGAGGAAGACATTTATGTGCTTGAACAATTGTTAAATGATGACCCGTTTCAACTTCCTCCGATGGACCTTAAGCAAAGTGAAGTTACCGAGGCCAAATCTTCAATTGAAGAGCCTCCGGAATTAATTAGAGTTAAAAGATTTTATCGTCTACTTAGAAATATCGCTTCTTGAAGAAAACGATAATTTACTCCTTTTATCATAGCAAAAGGTTTTAAAAAAAACATCAAAAGAATCTCTCGAGATCGATTTCTTAAATCGCATAACCACGCCCTTTAGCTTGGAACAAAATAACCGATATCAAGGGTATCAACCCTCGTTTTAGTACTCATAAGATGATTTGAATGGAGACGATGCAACCATCGGTGCAAAGTGCAAAGAACGGGTGAACCTGAAAATCCAGAAGTCAGTAAGAAGGCGTTGATTAAAACTTTTTGATGCGGAATGATATCCCCGATCGCCGATAGCCGTGGGTTTGTCCAATCCATTGTGTCCCTAAAAAAGATGAAAGATCGTCGTTGCAAATAAGAGAATTGAATTAATTCCGACACGTCTATTACCAGGATGGAGAGTATGCATTGATTATAGGAAGCTTAATAACGAAGCCAACTCGTAAAGATCAATTTCCTCTTCCGTTCATAAGTATCAAATTGCTAAACGATTAGTCCGGCAATGAATTCTATTGTTTCTTAATGGTTTTTGGGATGTTATCCCAGATTCCAATTGATCCTCAAGATCAAGAAAAATGCTTTACGTGCCCGTCTGTACTTTTGCTTATTGTCGTCATGCATTTGATTATGTAAAATGCTCCTGGAACCTTTCAATGTGTATGATGGCGATTTTCACGACATGATAGAGACAAGACAATTGAGGTGTTTATGGATGATTTTTTCCCGTTTTTTGATAGTTTTGATTCATGTCTTTCTAACACTTGGACGAATGTTTAAAAGATTGAAGACACAAATCTGTTCGGTAATTGGGAAAAATACATTTCTGAGAAAAGGAAGTATTGTTTTGAGGTCATAGAGCTATCAAAGTCCAGAAATTGTAGGTCGACCGAATGCAAGAAATTGACAGTAATTGCCTAAACTCCCTCATCCGACAACCGTCAAATGAGATAGAATTTTTTTTAGGTCATGCGGAATCTTTACCGTCGTTTCATTCAAGACATTTTCCAAGATATCTAGACCATAACTCACCTTCTCGAAAAAGACACACCTTTTGTATTTTCTCAAGATTGTATCATGCTTCGAAACTCTAAAAGAAGCTTAATCGAAGCAGCTCCTATCTTAGTTGTCACTGATTGGAATCTTACCTTCGAATTAATGTTGTCTGCAAGCGATTTTGCTATTGGTGCGTTCTTGACAACTTAAGGACGAAGCATTCCAACCAATTCATTATGCTATAAGACCGTTGCCCCACAGCCCTCCAAATTCATTACACAACAACCGAGTAAGGGAAATGCTCGCCGTAGTGTATGCTTTTGAAAAGTTTCGGCCATATCTTGTCTTATCTAAAAGCATTGTTTATACCGACCACTCTTTGAAATACCTCATGAACAAACAAGATGCCAAGCCAAGGTTGCTTCGATGGGTGTTAACTATTTACAAGAATTTCGATAACTCATCGTGACAAGAAAGGAAGTGAAAATCTAGCCCCGATCATTTGTCAAGACTCGAGAATCCTCACAAAGATGTTTTTGGGAATACAAAGACATTAACTAACATTTTCCTTTAGAAACTCTTGGAGTTATATCAAAGGAAGTACCCCATGGTTTGCCGAGTTTTGCATAACTACCATGCGTGGAATTTAACATAAAAGTAATGTCAACTCAACAAAATAAGTAAATCTTTTCAAAGACATAAAACATAATTTCTGGGATATCCAACCTTCTTTCGTATATGTGCGGATCAAATCATTCGTAGGTGTGTGCATGGACACGAAGCTCTTGAAATCCTCAAGGCTTGTCATAAAGGACCCACCGGGGCCACCATATCCAATCTCCCCGCTAAAAAAGTAATTTGATGCCGGTTCATTTGGCCTACTATATTACGTGATTCTCATAATCGATGATCAAATCTTGTGATACGTGCCAACGACAAGGCAAAATTTCTCAATGTGATGAAATGCCTCAAAAACGCTAACCAATGTTTGTGAAATCTTCTATTTATGGGCTATTATTTTATGGACCTTCCAAAGGGAAATAATTATAACCTTGTAGAAGTCCGACTAACTTTCGAATGGGTTAAGCAAAGGCGCCCCCACAAACGAGCACTATGTAGTTGGAAAATTTTAAAGTCCTCTTTTGCCCGTTTTGGAACAGCGCGGGAGAGCTTAATATAGTAATTTATGGGACCAACACTTTTGTAATGATTAATTTGCCAAAGTGAATGTCCCTAAATATGGAGTCACACCATCGTGTATAGCTACCTCTTAACCACGCCTCCGAACGAGTGGTCCAAGTTGAGTGTCTAATCGTGGTCTTAAACGTAATACTTGAAAGGATGGAAAAGGAGAATAACCGTGCCCTCAAGCTGACAATTTAGACGAAGCTTTGTAGCATTCCGACCGCTTAAAAACAACCGATCGGATGAACACCCTATAAGCGCGTTATGGAATGTCTTGTCATTTACCAGTCGAATTGGAACACAAAGCGTATTGGGCTCTTAAACACGTAAATTTCGATCTTAAAACCGTGGGTGATCATCGAAAGCTGCAACTAAATGAACTTAACGAGCTTCGAGATCAAGCTTATGAGAATTCATTGATTTACAAGGAGAGGACGAAGAAGCTTCACAACTCAAAGATCAAGAGTCGAATCTTCAATGTTGGTGATCAAGTTTTACTCTTCAACTCCAGGTTTAAAAAATTCTCACGTAAAGCTTAAACTCGTTGGTCAAGAACCCTTTCCTATACCTATCCGCTCAAGTTTTTCCATACGGAGACTGTAGAACTTTTCACTACCCGATGGCAGAATTACAAAGTATAATGTCACCGTGTGAAACATTACTTCGGAGGGGACATACACCCCAAGGTAGTCCCGGATCTCCACACACTCTCTAAGGACAAACTGAATCCAGGGATCGGTGGTGGAGTCGACCGTTGTGACCTGCTGTGACTCAAAAACAAGAGGGCCGGTCGGAGGGGTTCGTGGGAGTTCACTCCCATGCTTACCCATTATCCTTCTATTATTCCTAATAATGTGGTTGTTGATGTGTTGTGGTACCTCTTCCGGTTTCCTTGTTGTTTTGTTGTTTGCTGGTGATTTTTGCAGATTGATCCAACATTTCTAAGCCTCTGTGTCCCGGTGTTGTTATCCCGTTCACTCGAGATTCTCATCCTTAGTGTGAAATTAGTTTGGGAGATCCGATATCCTTGTCATCATTATCGATTCACTTATCTTGCCATAACTTCCATAAAACGCTTAGATTATTCGTAGAGACCCCTGACTTAAACAATGAGATTAATTGTTTCACGTTTTTTTAGTTTGGGGAGGGAATCTATTTTTATTTTGTTCTCGCGTACCCGTTTTCCCGCAAAAATAGCAAAAATTTTAAATTTTTAAGTTTTTATTTGCAGAAAAAAATGAAAAAATGAAAAAAATATATATATATTATTAGTTGATAAAAATAAATAAAAAAATATTAAGTGTTAAGACACGAATGTAGGTTTTTCGTTGGTGAGAATAAGAAGTAATTTTTGACCCGATCAAATGTGTTAAATTCTAGCTTTTACCCTTAACAATTAATGATGATAGTTTGTGCTAGTCTCATGTAGACTTTAAACATGCTAGACTTGAAATCATTAGTAAATGAAGACTTGTGCTAATCTCAAGTAGATTTTAAATATGCCAAGTTGGATTTTATATAGGCTAAGTATTTGCGAATTTCTTTATTAGAGGTTTTAAATTGCAAAGAATAAGAGATGATAGTGTTGATTACGAATTAGAATGCTAAACAAGGTTTATTTGGAAAACTTAAAGGCTTATAAAAATAACTTTTGGTTTTTCTTCCCCGAAGTTCTTAAAATGATTAATTATACGTGTTATCTTTAATTTTTACAAATTAGAATTTTGCTCTTAAAAGTTTAATCAACATATTTAGAGAAAAATCTTTATCGATGATAATAGCTAATCATTTGTAAATAATAATTTTGGTTCAAGCTTATACTTTGGTTTTCTAAAACCAAAGTATTCTTTTGAACCAACGTTTGCAAAAGTCTACAAGGCTTTTTCATCGGAAGTTCATGCGTCTTGATAATTATTCTCCGGATGGGGTCTCAAAAACCTTAGCACTTACCCGATGACGTAATAATTAATATTACAAACTCCCATCGCAATAAAAGTACATAGGCATTTGTCGGTTCGCTCCCGATGTGACATCGAAAGAAAGGGTGGAGGATGTATATTTAGGGTTGGTATTCATAATAAGTACTCGGACCTCTTGTCGGGAGGCGTGGATCGATGTGTCGTTGTAAGAAAAGTTGATACCGATTCCTAAGCCTAATAATGTAAATTAAAATAGTATTTATAATGTTGAAAGTTAGAAAACTAAATAGTAATAGTTTTCTTTATAAACCAAAAAGTATTTCTTTTGAACAAACTTGGCTAAAAGTTCTACAAGGCTTTTTCATCGAAAGTTCATGCATTCTCGATTTATTATTCTCCGGATGGGGTGTCAAAAGCCTTAGCACTTACCCGGTGATGGTGGGATGCTAGAGAAGAAAGTCATTTTTGGAGCAAGTGAACCAACGATGTCTTAGCTAAGGAGGTTTTTATTTGCTTTGAGTTGTGATCTTACTATGTTATTAACATATTAGCCCAAAAGGCCCATGTGTAAAGCTTAGTCGGATTTCAACTATCTAAATATGTGGATTTAATGGTTTAAATTAATTTGAGCACACACATTTAAATATATGGTGTATGTCGGGAAGAAAAATTCACAAGTTATAATTATAAGTAGTCTTAGCATCTTAGCTCGTACTTAACGGTGATCTTATTTTTAAGCTTAGTATGGGAAAAGTGAAAAGTCAGGAATGATGAAGTTATCTTTTAGACACTTAATCGTGCTTTTTGTTCCATGATCCTAAAAGTTACCACTAAGGTAATGAAAACAATACATTATGTCAACACAAGAATAAGTTGTAGTTAGGTAGTTAATTATTAAGAAAAATCATAAAAAAGAGAAAAAGTTTTGAAAATAGGAAAACGGGTGTTTTATAACTTGTGACTTAGAAACTCTTTCTCCGCAAAGACTTTACTACTTCTTAAAGGATTAGTTTGGGGAATTTTGATATGTGTGAAAACACACATCCATTTAATACCAAAAATGACCCTAAAATACCAAAAACATGATTAAAATGGCAAAGATATGTGTGTTTTTATGTTTTGTGTGTGCAGATATGGATAAGACAAAAATCATGAGAAAACCGTCAAAAACGGGCAAACACGGACACGAGAAACGGAAGAGCACAAAAGAAGCCGGGAAAGCAAGCCAAAGTCAAAAAGCCAAAGCTCTTAGTCAACTATGGGTCAACAAAAGTCAAACACTAAAGGACAAAAAATTCCAAAAGTTTCAAATTCAGTCCCTTAAGTTTCAAAAGATTACACAAATGGTCCTTGAAGTCTAAATGGGCCCATTATCCCTAAAAACCTCACCCGGATCCAAAGCCCAAAACAAAAGCCCAATATCCAACCCATAAACCTTTTATAAAAATCCAGGGGCCATTTCTGCCATTATTGAAAGTCATTTAACACTACACTTTTTCTTAAAACAAAGACAAGGACCTAGATTGCCATTATCCCAAACTTACCCCCCATTTTTACCCATATTCAGTTAAAACAAAAAAAATGGCGCCATGAACAATTACTGTTCATGCGTCTTCCCCAAATCACCCCACCACTCAAACCATGGGGCTTTTGCCAATTAAGGGACAAAATAGACAATTCAAGTACAAATGATTGATGTGGCAGGGTCATTACATCACCAAGCAATGCTATTGGTCAATCCCTAACAAAAGAATGCCACGTGGAAGAGAGGAAGCACAAGAGAAGTGGGTTTTTACACTGATTATACTCTCATAGAAAGCACAAGGTCACATCACACGGATTGCCACGCTGGCAATCCGTGTGAGTTATGAAATGATCCAAGGGCCAAGATCTACTTACCAATCATTGGGAAGAATGAATGGCAGAGATTAGAAGGAGCGTGGGAAGAAAGCAAGAGGCTAGAACCTTCAGCAGCTGGCTATAAAAAGCCTTCACCTCTCACACACACATCATCTTTCTTTTTTTTTCCTTTTCACCTAGTTTAGCTTGTAGCTTTTTAGTAGCTTATAGTAATTTCCTTTAAAATCAGTTGTAATTTTTTTTTTCAAGTATAATGTAATCACTCCTTTTCAGTTTAATGAAATTCAGTTTTTCCTTTAAGCATTTGAAATAAGCTCTCAAATAGTTGTTTACTATTAGCTTAATCTGCTTAATATCTAGATTATTTGTGCTTATTACTGTTAGTTTGAGCTTATTAATCATGTTTCTTAATCTATTTTTAGCTTTAGCATTCTAGATCTTAGTTTGTCATTTATTTGTCTTAAGAATCATAAAAACAAAAAAAAAATTAGATATCATAGTTGTAGATCTTTGATTCTAGCCTATTCAGTTGTGGATTTATGTTTATTAAGTTAGTTATAAGCTAGTTTTCATCTGGTAATTAGGTCTTGTTAATTAGATTTCAAATTAATAAGCTCATCTAAATCTGTCATAGTTCTTAAGGAGTGTTTGGTTTAGTCTTATTTGACCATCAAAAGTCAAAGGAATTTTGTGTTTTCATTTTGGACAGTTGAATGTTAATATTTGATCAAGTTTTTAAAAGGATTTGAGGTTTAGTTTAAGTTTTAAATCATTTTATGGCTTATTAATCTTGTCTCAGCACCAGGGGAAAATTTCTTTTTGCTTTACTTGCTAGAATTTTGATCCGAGTTCTTAAGGCTTAGTTTGTGTTTTTACTATGTTCAAATACACTCATCAAGAGTGTCTAGTGCAGTAGTGTCCCTTAAGGGCAACTGCAAGTTTGTTTTGTTCCCTTGTCAAGTGCATCAGCAGTAGTACTCATTAATTACAGCTAGACTTTTTTGCTCATTTTTAGACCAGTATTGAAGCTTTTATTCCATTTAAAATTTAAGTAGCTTTTAGCTTAATATGTACTTAGTATAGATTAAGTTTAGATTTTCCATTATTCTAGCCTTATCTGTTCGTGGATAATATCATTGCTCATTTAAGTCATCAAAATCCAAAAAGACCAAAAATAGTAGAATTAGATTTTAGCATTTTAAGTTTTGATTTCTAGCTTTTAATAGTTGTTTTTATAATTAGAATCTATAGTCTATAAGCTGATTGTTAAGTTTGCAAAAGTTCAGGTGTCATTTCAGCTTATTGTGCAATTTAGCTTTTCTTTTCTTTAAGCTTTTTAGTGTTTTTCCTGAGTTTGCCATTTTGATTCAAAGTTTTAATAGCCTCTTAGTGTTTTTATCTTAAGTTACTTATTATAATTAGCTTATAGACATCATAAGCTACCTGGAACATCTTTTGGTTTTAAATTTGAGTTTAAATCAAGCTGTGTGCAAGCTTTTTAGTCCAAATAAGCATTTTTGGGCTCAAAAGCCACCTTTCTGTATCAGCAGCATTCACAAGCTCTTTTAAGGAGCTCAATATTGAGTGTGAGCATATGTTGTCTTAATAAAGTTGCTTAAAAAAGTGAGTTTACCAAGCTTGTGCCTTTAGTTTTCAAAAAATAAAAAATTGCAAAAAAAAGGGGTTTGCTAACTTGAACCCACTGACCTCAACACAACAACACACTATGTTTTATCACTTTGCTTCTCAATAGCTCATACCAACCAAACCTTGCACCATTTATTAGTTATATCAAACGTTTTAATTTTCCTTTTTCATTATAAGTCGTAGCCTGTTTGTGCTTATTAGGGGCTTATTAGTTAAGTTGTTTGCTTGATTTTATTTTTCTTGTGTTCTTTGTTGCTTTTTAGATTTTCTCTGAATTTTTGGTATTTTTCCATTAAGTAGATTATTTTTAATCATTTTTCTAAGTTTTAAATGTTCGATAAAATCATAAAAAAAGAAAAGAGGTTTCATAAAATAGAAAAAAAAAAGTTTTTAGTAATCAGAAAAATTACTTTTTAGTTTTTACATTCAGAAAAATCATTTTACAACCTTTTTAGATTTAATTTTCATTCTTAAGCTTTTATTTTTAATTTTAAAAATATAATTTTAATTTTAAAAATAGTTTTCTTAGTTTTTATATCATTTTAGATTTTTCCGTGTCTAAAAATCATTTTTTATAATTTTTTGGAATTAATTTGCTATTTTCTAGGATTTAAATAGATTAAATTAGTTTTTAATTCATAAAAAATTCAAAATAATCAAAAATAATTCTTCTCTATCCCAAAATTTATTTTGTCCTAATTTAGTTTAGAAATTTAGATAGTATTTTAGGAGTTAATTTAGTGTACTTGCTATTTTGTCGCGTTTTAATTTTTTTCCCGTTAATTGTTTTAAGTGATTAATTGCTTTGTGTGTTTCTTATTTTAATTGTTGCTTTTAATTAGTAGTTATAGATAAATCAAATCTCTCTTTTTCTCTTCTCAAATCATAATCCAACTAAAGCGATGATTCAATTTCCACAAGTCGTTGGGGACGACCCCTGGAAAGCATACTTCCCGGTTTAATACGTATTATATTATATATATATATATATATATCTTTTAAGAGTGAATTTTCCTTAAGGGAGACTTTGGGAAAGTTCTTAATTGCTCTTTTGGTATAGTATATTTTATATATAGTAAAATACTACAAATCAATTTTTGGCGCCGTTGCCGGGGATTTGTGATAAAGATTCCGTCGTTTACGTTTGTTGATTTTGGTTTGAAGATCCTTTCGTCCTCGAAAGTTTCATTTTTGTTAAATATTTCAAAAATCCAAAAAAAAAATTAAATAATATAAAAAGTAAAAAAATATTTTTCTTTTTCTTTTTAGTATAGTTATCATATATAAAAATAAAAAAATCAAAAAATAAAAATAATAAAAAAATCAAAAATATAAAAAAATTGTCCTTTAAAAGAAATAAAATACACAAAGTTGGTAAAAGAACACCAACATATAATATCCTCAATCGAGGTATTATCATAAATAAGTTCCGGTGAACTTGCCAAGTCCCATCGAACAAAAGATTCAAAAACTGCCATATGTGTCACTTAAGAAATAACGGCTCACCTTAAAAGCAATTTTTTAATGAGCTACCGTGAAGTAAAGTTTGATTATTTGGTTTAAGTTGTCTCTCGTTTTGTCCGTAAATAAAATATGTTGTTTAAAAAAAATGAAAAACCAAAAATAATCTCCTTAAACCTCTTTTTCATTTAATTCTTTTTCACATCCTTCTTTATGTTTAATTCTTATGGCGTCTCATCGTTTGAATCCCCTTTACGCAATTAAAGAATGCTCGTCTTGTGGAAGTTTGTACACTAGAGAATGTTGTTCAATAGGAAGTCTTGAAAAACAAATTCTTGTCCCTAACCCGACCTCCTCTCTGTGTTGTGCAAAGTGTGAACCCCCGGTTGATGGTCCGTATTGTCGTGGATGTGCTCTTTTATGAAAGAAATTCGAGGAAGATTTGCTTACATATTGTGTTGAAAATGGAATTTTCCAAGACTCTCAAGATACTTTCGAATCATCCAATGACAATACCAACGTTAGTAATGCTTTTCAAGAGACAATCGTTGTCAATCAAGACCCTCGGTGTAAAGTTCTTGCAAGTCCTCCACTTATTAACCAAAATTGTTTGTTACGAGGATGCGGTGATACATTAGATGGAATTTTTTTGTCAACATGCCATTTTCCTGTTTTATGGAAAGGTGCTCATTACGTTAAATTGCCCACTAAAAGTTCCAATTATTCTAAACCGGAGCCATGTAATCAAACCCAGTGATACACCCCTTTCCGCAAACTTTGCCAAATATATGATCCCAACGAGCCTATTTCGAAAGAAGAAGTTCAAAAACTATCTTTGGTGATGAATCTCCTAGACGTTTACAACGCCAACCTCCACAAACCTCAACGTATTCTGTGAGTTTATGAGGAAACGATTCTCATTTTGGTTACGATTGTCAACAGCAATGTACCTTTTTATCTAATCCGAACCCGTTTTTTTGATCAAAACTTTGATTAAAACTTTCCACAAGCTTCACCCAAGTTTTTCATGATTTTCAACAACAATAACGTTGTTGTGCTATTTGCGGATTCCACACTGATGATTATCAATGTCAACAAATAATGAAACTTACTATGAACCTAACCGATTTATGAATCTTCTCTAGTTTTGACCAACACCACAACCCCCGCAAGACTCCGTCGATCATCAAAGATTTCTACAAGCCCTCGATAAAATACAAGAAGAGCTTGAAGAAATAAAACGAGATCGAAGAAAGAAAATAGAGGATATGAGTATCGAGGAAATGAGGCATGAGCAGCAATTGGTTGATTACAAAATTAAAGATATCACGAATGATTTGGGTTATAAAAGATTTCGAGGCGAGAAGATTGATGAAGAATACGAGAGAGATTGTGAGATTAGAATTCGAAAACTTAAGCAAGATTTTAATGAATGGGGCAGCGAAGTTCGAAAAAAGGAGCAAACAAGGAGTCAAGCTTACAATAAACAACAGTATTCTGTCTGCCTGTCGTCGCATGCTTTTCTATTCCTTTTGTCGACGAGGATGATTATATTCCTTTAGGAGATATTATTGCTCGATATTCTACGTCTAAAGCAATCACACCCGACTTACCGATCGAGGAGCCCGATAACTCTCTAAGTATGGGGGACGAGCATCTTAATACTATTCCAGAAACGGAATCGGACGAAGTAATAAAGTCTAGTGTCGAGAACCTTGTCCCAATCCCAAGTGAGTTCGAGGGTATTTCCGACGATACGAGTGATGTGCCTAATTGTGATAATAATCGTATTAATGTTGAGTCTGATCTTGTGGAATCTTTGATTAACCGTGACACTTCGATTGTTTATTCTTCTAAGATCGACCCCTATTCTCGAGGAGTTCGCCGGTGAACTTGCTCATATTGCTCCAATTCCACCGGGAATTGTTGAAGCCTATTTTGATCCAAATGATGATACTTCGAGTGATGATGATTCTTTTGAGAACATCGAGTACGTTGATGCATCACCTTCTTATTCAGAGCTCGTTAGCTTAGAGAAGGTTAATGATGTCGATCAAGAAGAGAAAGAGTTGGATTTAGAAGATAATTTTCAAATCCAAGACGTTAACCTTCGTGAGAAATTGTTGAAAATAACTCGTCTTATTACTAATATCAAAGCTTTGAAAGACAATCCTAATCCTATTCCCGTTACGGATAGTGATTCGTCCAATATTTCTCTTTCTAATTCGAATAATTCTTTACCCGAATTCGAGACTTTTAGCGATCATACGGAAGAGACGAGAAGTGACGGTAGCACTACTCTTGATAATTACTCTCTTCCCGAGTATGATTCGTTCCTGTTTGAGATTGAGCCCGATCAAGGAAGGTTGATTAGCATTGATGTTTCTGATAATTCAAATAACACTCTTTTGGAACTTCCCGAGTTTGAATCATTTCATTTTGATCTTTATGATAATCCGTCATTTCTACGTCCTCCTCCGGAACCACCGGATGTTGAGATTTGCTTACATTTTGAGCCCGATGTGCCCGTGATTAACAATTTTGATGAGCTTAACGAAGACGAATATTTTGATCCAGGGGGAGGTGAGATTATTTTTCTCCAAAATGTTGAAGATGACGATTCCTTCACATTTGTCATTCGGACTTTTCTCCCGTTTCTCACCTACCCCGAGGCCTCACCTTTATCTTGCTCCACCGGGAGTGAAGACACCATCTTTGACCCCGGCATCGTCACATTTCATTTTTCTTATCTTAAGCCGGTGACCTTTTTAATGGAAGTTTTCCGCATTTGCTCTCCCTAAGGACAAATGAATGCAGGGATCGAGTCGAGCTTGCGACTCGGTGAACAAAAACAAGCCGCTTCGTGGGAGTTCACCCCATGCTTATCCATTTTCTATTGTTCTAATAATAATGTGTTGTGATGTGTTGAGGCTAGCCTCTTCCGATTTTTCGTTGTTTGTTGTAGGATTGAACCAACAAATTTTTGAAGCCTCTCGTGTTCGGTGTTGTGTCCCGGTTCACTCGAGCTTCCTATCCTTTGTTTGAAATTAGTTTGGGGAAATCCGATATCCTTTCATCATTATCGATTCACGTTTATCTTTGCATAATTAATAAACGGCTTAGATTTTCGTAGAGACCGGCCTTAAACATTGAGGACAATGTTTCGTTTTAGTTTGGGGAGGGAATCTATCGATTTGATGTTGCTTGCTTATTGTTTTGTTCTCGCGTACCCGTTTTCCCGCAAAAATAGCAAAAATTTTAAAATTTTAAGTTTTTATTTGTAGAAAAAATGAAAGAAAAAAATATATATTAGTAGTTGATAAAAAAATAAGTGTTAAGACACGAATGTAGGTTTTCCGTTGGTGAGAATAAGAAGTAATTTTTGACCCAATCGAACGTGTTGAGTTCTAGCTTTTACCCTTAACAATTAATGATGATAGTTTGTGCTAGTCTCATGTAGACTTTAAACATGCTAGACTTGAAATCATTAGTAAATGAAGACTTGTGCTAATCTCAAGTAGATTTTAAATATGCCGAGTTGGATTTTATATAGGCTAAGTATTTGCGAATTTCTTTATTAGAGGTTTTAAATTGCAAAGAATAAGAGATGATAGTGTTGATTACGAATTAGGATGCTAAACAAGGTTTATTTGGAAAACTTAAAGGCTTATAAAAATAACTTGTGGTTTTTCTTCCCCGAAGTTCTTAAAATGATTAATTATACGTGTTCTCTTTAATTTTTACAAATTAGAGTTTTACTCTTAAAAGTCTAATCAACATATTTAGAGAAAAAGCTTTATCGATGAAGTCGACATCATTTGTAAATAAGAATTTTGGTTCAAGCTTATACTTTGGTTTTCTAAAACGAAATTTTTCTATTTGCAAAAATAATTGTGTTGTAAAAAATGTTGAAAAAAAAATGATAATGAAAATATAAAAAATATGTATAGTGATGAATAAAAAGGATGCAAGTTATAAATCCTTAGTATTAATAATTAATATACAAACTCCATCGCAATAAAGTACATGGGCATTTGTCGGTTCGTTCCCGATGTGACATCGAAAGAAAAGGTGGAGGATGTATATTTAGGATCGGTATCATAATAAGTACACGGGCTCTTGTCGGAGGCGTGGCCGATGTGACGTCGAAAGAAAAGTGATACCGGTTCCTAGCCTAATATGTAAATATAATGTATAGTTAAGTTGCAAGTTAGAACGATAATAGTTAAGTTTCATTCTCTATAAACAAAGCTATTCTTTTGAACCAACGTTTGCAAAAGTCTACAAGGCTTTTTCATCGGAAGTTCATGCGTCTCGATTATTATTCTCCAGATGGGGTCTCAAAAACCTTAGCACTTACCCGATGACGGTGGGATGCTAGAGAAGAAAGTCATTTATGGGGCAAGTGAACCAACGATGTCTTAGCTAAGGAGGTTTTTGTTTGCTTTGAGTTGTGATCTTACTATGTTATTAACATATTAGCTCAAAAGGCCCATGTGTAAAGCTTAGTCGGATTTCAACTATCTAAATATGTGGATTTAATGGTTTAAATTAATTTGAGCACACACATTTAAATATATGGTGTATGTCGGGAAGAAAAATTCACAAGTTGTAATTATAAGTAGTCTTAGCATCTTAGCTCGTACTTAACGGTGATCTTATTTTTAAGCTTAGTATGGGAAAAGTGAAAAGTCGGGAATGATGAAGTTATCTTTTAGACACTTAATCGTGCTTTTTGTTCCATGATCCTAAAAGTTACCACTAAGGTAATGAAAACAATACATTATGTCAACACAAGAATAAGTTGTAGTTAGGAAGTTAATTATTAAGAAAAATCATAAAAAGGAGAAAAAGTTTTGAAAATAGGAAAACGGGTGTTTTATAACTTGTGACTTAGAAACTCTTTCTCCGCAAAGACTTTACTACTTCTTAAAGGATTAGTTTGGGGAGGTTTCGAGGTATTTGGTTATAAGGCATGTGATAAATGCTTAATTATATATATAAATTACCCGGGATTTTGCCAAATAAAAGCCAAAAAATGCCAAAAGGATAGAAAAATGTGTGCTTTTGTGTCTATTGTGCAGGAAAGGATAAAAAGACAAAAGGAAGCAAAAACAGTCAAAAAAACGACAAGAAACGAAAAGACATAGACAAGAGTGAAGAATGACGCAAATCTCAAGCCGGACAGCACTGATACAAGAATTGAAGACCAAATAAAAAGCCAAGGGGACCAATTGTTGACAAGGTGTGCAAAGTATAAAGGCTAATTTGGAGGGATAGTTTTTTGAAGGTTCAAGGTACAAAGGTGCTAAAGAAGAAAGTTGCTTTATAAAGAGGAAAAAGAAGAATAGAAAACACAAGGGCCAATTATGTCAAGATCGAAAGTTGTTTTTACACTAAAAAGAAGAAAATAACAAACACAAGGGCTGAAAGTGCAATACTTGAAACTTATTTTGCACTACAACTAAGGAAAAGGAAACGCAGGGACCACTTTTGTCATTTCTTCAAAGTTCAAATACAACACACGCGGCTAAATCCCTAACCACCTTCCCAACAGAATTTCCCGCCTAAATTCCCCAACAAACCTAACCTGCCAAATTCCTCTTCCCCGCTCCCTCAACTCTCATAACCTCGTATTAAACTCATCACCACGTCATTCAACCCACGTGTCAACAGCTGATTGGTTCTAACACCTCATCAACAGCATCTAACGGCTTAAAATCAATCTCAATGGATCCAACGGCTAGAAATGAACAAGCTCTCAACCTCTCTTCTTCATTTCTCTATAAATAGGAAGTTTTAGGGTTCATTTTGGGAGTGAGTTAGTTAGCTGTTTTAATTTTCAGTTGTAATTTTCTTTAGAATTCTTGTAATCGTTGTTTTCTTTAATATCAAGTTTAATTTTCAGTTTAAGCTCTCATTTTACTTGCACAACTGTTCTAAAAGTCTTTCTAGTTGCTCTTATAAGTTTTTCTCATTCTACTTACACAAGTCAAAGCCTTTTAAAAAAAAGTCAAATAAAGTCAACCGTTGGTCAAATAAGCTCAAATTAGCTTATTTTGTCTTCTCTTGTTTTAAAAGTGTTTTAATGACACTAGAAGCTTTTTAAAACTGTTTTTAGTCTATTTGAGTTCATAAGTGTTCATTTGATTCTTTTTGAAAGCTAATTGGAGTAATAAGCTAATATTAGCTTATTGAGCTTTAAGCTCTCAAGGTATAGAGGCAAGGTGCCACTTAGGTGTATGTGTTTAAGCCACTCACTCTACAAGAGTGGCTTGTGACTGAGACTTCAAAATTCAGGTTTAATCCTCTAAAATTCATTTTAGTGTTCATCTAGCTTATTTCATTTAGCTTATTGCAATGAATTTGTGAATGCTTAATACTTTCTAATACTGTTTACATAGCTTAGAAATACAAATGTCTTGAAGTAATAATGTTTAGGATTCATTAAGTTTTCATATTTCTTAAAATCTGTCATTTCAAGTAGTAAAAGCTAGGAGAGTAACTAGTTTATTACTACTAATAAGCTGTTATTTTTAGTTGTTAATTAGCTTAATTAGATTAGTATTAGCTTGAGTAGATAAAAGGTTTTAGAAGCCTTAGCTTGAAAATAGGTTTTAAGTACAATTTAGTTTAGACAGCTAGTTTTAAGGAGTGTTTGGTTTTAGCTGTTTTTGACTTTTTAAGTCAACATCATTCTGTCAAATCCTTTTATTAAGTTGAGTTTATCAAAGTTACCAAGTGCTGAACAGGTTTTGAAAATTAGTAAGTTGAATTACAAAGTTTTGAGCTCAATGAGTTTGTGCCAGCACCAGGGCAATTTCAGTGATTAGTGTCTTAGATTTCAGAGATTTTAAGCCTTGTAGTGTTCCATTTAGGTGATAGTAGTCTTAGATACAAGAAGTGAGCTAGAATGAGAGATCTTAGGTAAGAGATTTAGCCTGCACTTTAGAGTTTGGTCAATTGCATCAGCAAACAACAGTACTAATTCAGTTAGTACTGTTGCTGCTTGTTATTTTTGAGTTGTCTTCTTAGCTTATAAGATTAGGATTTAGACCTTAGATTTAAGCATTTAAGAAGTATTCCATTAGTTCCTTATAAATCACCACTAAATTCTCATTTCCAAGCTTCTAGACTAGCTTATTTTTCATTACAAAAGTAGTATAGCAGTCCTATAGATTTCTAGCTTATTTTCTTAGTGATTTTTCATTTCTAGTTTTAATTTTGAAAAACCTTTTATCTAGGTTAGTTTTATATTCCTAGCATAGCTTATTTCCAAATTTTCAGCTTTTAAAGTTTAGTATTAAGCTGTTTAGCTTATTAGAAAAAAGCTCAAAACAGTTTTAAGCCTAAACTTGCACTTTTTCAGTTCAAATTTCTTGTTATTTTTGTTAACACTTAGCTTATTTTTTTTTAGAATTCTCTAGTACACATCCTAATCTACATATAGCTTCTTTTGTTTTCCATTTTCATCTAGTAATAAGCTAGAAATAAGCCAAAACTTAAAAAGTTTAGCAAAACACTAGTTTCTGTGAACAGGAACTAAAAGCTCATTTTCTAGCTTATCTAGTTGACAAAAGTCAAAAGTGTTTTCATTAATGTTGTAGAGTATAAGCTCCTTAATAACTTTCATGTTTTAAGTTTTTGCTAATTCTCATTTTTTTCAATAAGCAAAAATAAGCCAATAGCGTAGGGTCTATTTTGTATTTTCTTCATAGTTTAGGGTCACCCGTCTCTATTATAGTGTAAAATTGTTAAAGTTTGCCCGCCTACCCCTTTAGTTTCGTTTTTTACAGTTTCTACCCTAGAGTGTTGCAAAAATAAAAAGAGAAGGGAAGACAAGGGACCGGGTGAGCAAGACTCGAACCCGGGATCCCTCGATACATCCCCTCCCTTTACAACACCACTTACCACTGCGCCCTTGGGTCTTTTTCGTTAAAGACTCAAGGGCCTTATTATTTATGTACATTTTTGGCCATTTTTCCTTATTTTTCCAGTTTAATTTGTATTTTCTAGGAATTTAAATAGATTTTAGTTAATTCTTTTTTTAGAAAAATCATAATAAATAGAAAAATGGTGAATATTTTTGATTTTTTGGAAAATTTTCTTTTTTTAAATCTAGTATTTTTGAAAAATAAAAGTAAAATTTTAGTGTTAATTTTTAGAAAAAGTTTATTTTTGTTAATTCATTTATCTTTAAAAATTCATAAAAAAATTCAAAAATAGTAAAAAAATTCCAATTCTTTTTCCTAAAATTTTCTTTTTAAATTTGTGATTTTTAGGCATTAAATTTGTTATTAGAAGTGCTTTAGATTTTAAATTCTCGTTTTAGCTCACATTTTTAGTTAACTTTTGTTAATTTTTCGTGCTAGTTAATTGATTTTAGTTTCTTAAATTTTCTCTATAGTTTAATTGTGCTATTAAATTCGTAGTTTAATCCAAAATCCAAAAATCTCCTTCAAACTCAAATCTTCGACTGTATCGATTTTTCCAGATCAGCGCCTGTTTTGGGATATTAATAAACGCCCTGGGTACACTCTATTCTTATTCTCGGTATCTTGATTCTGTTTCAGAACACTTACTATAATATTTTATTTTATTATATATTATATATATTTTAAGGTGTCTTCGTGGTTTGAACACGATCAGTTTTGGCGCCGTTGCCGGGAGGCATGTGTATAACCGAATTTTCGTTACGTTTGACAATATTGTTTTGAATTTGATGAAATTTTTTCTTCTATTTTATAAAAACATAAAAAAATACCAATAATATTTTCTTTTCTTTTATTAGATAATTATCAGATAAAAACCAAGAATAAAAAAAAAAAATAAACCCAAAACATAAATACATTGTCTTTAATTATTATATTAAAATTCACAACTTGGTAAATACCAAAATATATATTCCAACATAGGTTATTATTCATTAATAACTTCGTTGTTGGGGTACTTGTTGGTTTCCCATCTCGAACAAAGATTTAAAACTTGCCCAGTTGTGTCTTTTACGACGAACGGCTCACTTGAAAAAGTTAACAAAGCTATAAGGTGGGTATAAGGAGGGTTGTTCCAAGAAACTACGACCCGAAGGAGAAATAAGCTCTCGCGCTTATTCTATCCTCCGCTCACCTGTGAGTTATCTTTTTGAGTGCTACCGTGATAGTAAAGTTGGATATTTGGTTTAAGTTGTAATTCATTTTGTCCGTTAAAATAAATTGTGAATTAATGGAAAACCCAAAAATAATCTTCTTTTTCTTCGTATCATTTAATTCTTTTCTTATCCATATTAATGTTTAAATCTTATACACATTAAGTCATTCGATTATCGTTGAATACGATTTTACGCGATTAAGATATGCTCGACTTGTGGAGTTTTGTACACTGCAGACTTTTGTTGTTCAAAAAAGGGGTCTTGAAGACAAGATTCTTGTTCCTAAACCCCCTCAAAATTGTGCAAGGTGTGCAAGGTGTGGAAACCCGATTGATGGTCCATATTGTCAAGGATGTGCTCTTTTACGAAAGAAATTTAAGGAAGATTTGTTTACATATTGTGTGGAAAATGAATTTTTAGTTAAGACTTTCAAGATATTTCCGGTCTCGTTGACAATAACCACGTTGTTAATGTCCTCAAGAAGCCAATCTTGTCAATTAGGACCCGGTGAAAATCTTACCAAGTCATCCACACATTGACATTGTTGTCACGATGTGCGGAGATAGATTGTTAGATGGATTCTTTTTGTCGACGATGCAATTGTATAGTCTTGTGGGAAAGGTGTCTTTTAGGTTATTAATTGCCTCCGAGAGTTCCGATATCTATAATCCGGAACATGCAAAAATCAAACCATTAATGGAGCCCCTACCATATATCTTGACAAAGTTTCTGCAACAACAATGTCTTCTTTGCAATGCCAAAGATGTGGTTGTAGATTCACAATGGTGTTATTGTTTTTATTGTTAAAGTTGGAAACTGGAAACACCAATAATGGTTTCAACTCAGTACTCTTCTAACGATCTCCAAGTGTTGCTAACCATCTCCACACCACAATACTGTGCCCTTAATTTGTGAGTTATGTGGGTACGATTCTCGATTTACGGTTACGATTGTCACCACAGGTCCGTTTGTCTACAATCAGGGACACAATGTTTCAATCAATATCTTTGATTATTTTCACAACGTCTTCGGAGGTTTTCAACAACAATATCTTTGTTGTAAAAATTGCGGGGGTCCTCATGAACCTTCCAATGTCAACCAATGAATGGAGGACTATCTTCATGAGCAAAATCCTTGCTATGATTCAAAATGCTTTGTTTTGACCAAATTCAACCCCGCAACAAACTTACCGTCAATTCATCAATTTTCAAATTCCCAAAATGACGTTCTTAATTCTAGTATTAAGCTTATAGGAACAAATGACAACCTTACGTGATTGGTTGGTTCAAGCTATACAAATGAAGGTAAAGTCAGAACAAGCGAATTCCGGAAAGCGCAAGCGGCTAATGATCGGATATTGGAAGATTCCCTTTTGCTATCAATGATTGGACGAAAAGACAATACCATTGCAATCACCACCTGTATTTACCAATCGCGGACTGATAACTCTCTAATATGGGGACGAGCATCTTGACACCATTCGCAACGGAATCGGACGAAGTTAATACATGTTAGTGTTGGAGATCCTTTATACCCAATCAAATTGACGCCCGAGAGGTATTTCCCGACAGTGTGTGTGATGTGCCTCTTTGTGAAAATACCACCCCTCTAAATGCTCTCAATGAACATTCTGAGATTGTTGTCAATTTCAACGATGATAATTCTTCAAGTGATGACGATTATCCCTAGGTGAGGATATCGATTATGCGATGCTTATCACCTCCGGTTGAGATCGTCAGCTTGAGGTGGTGAGATTGTTGGACCGGAAGCTCGAAAGATGATGGATGATGTTCTTTTAACAATCAAAGACGAGTATCCTTCGTGAATGGATAAATTGTTGTATATCAATTTCTTATTGCTAAGATCGATGCATTAAGAGATAATCCCACTCTATCTTCCGATGTTGTGATCAAGTCTACCTCCACATTTCCTAATCTTTTCTTGGAGGAGACCAACACCTTTGATAATTCTATTCCCGAATCTGAAACTTTTTGCTTTAATCTAGAAGAGATTAGTAGTGGCAGTCCCACTACTCGTTCTGATTTATCTCTTCCGGATTATAAAGCTTTCTACGTTGATAACGATCATTTTAAAGAGAGGAGTAGTGGAGAAATTCCACATATATCATGTTGATTTTTCTCAATAGGATTCGTTTATCTTTGATCTTTCGATTTATGATCAGTTTCCTCCCTACCGATAGGTGGAACCTTAATCTTGAGGGTTCGATCTCGATGAACTCACTCACATCATGCCTCTCCCGGAACTTGAATGTTTCAAATTTAAGATTGAGCCCGCACCGGGAGGTTTGACTTCTATTGACCCCGGGATTCGAAAGAATGCTTCTACGACTAATGTGAATGTACCACTTGAGGATGACCAATCTTCTCTCTTCGCTTATGTTGTATGGATCTTTCTTGCTTTTCTCACGTTTTCCCGTTGTCCCCAAATCTTCTCTCTCCGGTGAATGAAGATACATTTTTTGATCCCGGCCATTTCAATTGGTTTATTTTTTATGCCGGATGTATATCATCGGAGTCGGAACTTTCGTGAATTCATTGTTTATCCAAACACTTTGTATGGAAGTCCGATGAATGATTTAATTTTATCTTCCATTTGCTCCCCCATGGTCCAATGAATTCGGTGTGGGGGGTGGTCGAGTCAAGCTTGTGACTCGGTTAACAAACACAGGTGCTTCTGTGGTGCACCATTGCTTATCCAGTCTATTCTTCTTTCTTTTATGCTAATAAGTGTTTTGTGTTGGGTTAAGGCTAGTTTTTTCCATTACACGTGTTTTGTCTATGCTTTGTGTTGCATTTGTATTGTGTCCAGGATTTCCCGGAATAGTGAAGACTCTCGTTTGTTTCGCAGTTATCCCACAAGGAGTTTCAATCTCCAGCCTTCATTTTGGAATACAGTATCAATTCCAATTCGACTAACGTTTTATCTTTTGGCACACTTCATAAACGGCCTTAGATTTGCGTAGGAACCCCTTTGAAACATCGAGGACGATGTTTAGTTCTAGTATGGGGGATCTATCGATTTTGATTTTTGCCTTGAGTCGTTGTTTTCACGCAATCCTTTTTTACCACCACATTTTTACATAAATACCAACAAAAAAAAATGATAAAAAATTTTACAAATTTTCAAAATAAAATAGTGTTTTGTCACCGTTTAGACTCTCCTATGGGTTTAGAATGAGAATAATTTTTGACTCGATCGGGCGTGTTGAGCCCTAGCTAGTTCCTCAACTTACCGCTTGTAGGCTAAGCTTTCACGAATTCGATTGCTTCGAATTTTAATAAGGTGAAGAACAAGAAGTGATGAAGTTAAATATAAGTTTATGTGCTGAACAAAAACTTATTATGAGTATACTTGTGGCTTTTTTCCCATTAGCTTCTAATCCACATAATATACGTCCTCATTTCAGTTCAACTAAGTCAATCAATGTTTTTAGAAAAAGTTCAAAGTGTAACTTGATTCTTTAAAGCAAAGGATTTTTCTGTTCTTAAATAATTCGAAAGTTAAAAATGGCCATAGAAGCATGAATGAAGTTTATGATGCAAAAATGCATGAATATTGAAATTTATGCCAATGAAAGCATACATGTGATTATATGGAACAAGTAAAAGTGTGGTCGTGGATTTCCCACTCCGCTATCCCACGATGTGGGGTCATAACTATGACATCTCTTACTATCTAAGGATTTGGTGTGTGTGATCTTCACCAGGAAGCAGGTCTAGGTGGAGGGTTAAACTAGACACTTATCCTTTAGCTATTCATATAGGAAGAAGGTGTTGTTGTGATTTTCACTACGCTAGCTAAAGGGGTGGGTTTTCAAATAAGAAACATCGGCTCGTTGGTTCGTGATTTCCTTAATAGGGCGATGGGCCTTTGGTAGGTGTTCAAACTAAGCACAACGCCATTCCTAGCCTTTACGAACTTATGATTATAATGATGAAGATGTTGCAAAAAGTTTACAGTTTTTAATATCTCGTTCTTTAAATTCAAGTTTCAAGGTCCTAATAAGTTAGTTGCTTTGAGTTCATGATTCATCTTGAATTACGACTCATGGTAATAAGTTGATCTATGGTTGTGTTGAATGAGTACACACATTTAAAATCAACATTCATGTTGGGTGTTAAAAGTTCACCAAGTAAAGTATGAGTGCTTAGCATTTTGACTTTATGCTTGACGTATGATCTTGTTTAATGGCTTGGTTTGGAACTTACGTGAAAAATCAGGATGATGAATTTTATCCGTCAGGACATCGTAGATTATTCTATGGGGTTTCTCTTTCTATCGATCTCCAGGTATAATAAATAAAGGAAGCAAACAGGAAGTCGAGAAAGAAAAAGGAAAATCAAAAATATAGGGATGTAGTGTAGAATCATAAAAATGGTGAATGAAAACGGACTTGTCGAAGCTTTAGATTCTTTAGTTCCCTTGACGACACTCTGCTACTTTCAAGTTATTTGTCGGTGGGGGATTTAGATTCTTTAGGTTTTTGTAAATGTTTACTTCATATCATTGCGATGGAGGACAGGCAATACCTTAGTATGGGGGATTTTTGGTATTGGTTTATATTCCACATCCTTTTTTTTACCTTTAAAATGAGCTAAATATAACCAAAAACGGACAAAAAATGCCCAAATTATACATTGTTTTGCTAATTGTATTGTGCAGAAACGGATATTAGAAAAGGTTCGAAAAACGATTGCCAATTGACAAAACGGACTCGGAATGGGAAAAGCAAGGAAAAGACCAAAGTCAAAGTCAGCCATGCTGAAAAGTCCAACCAAGTCAACCCCGATAAATCCAAAAAATCAACATGTGAAGAAATCTAGTTTGAGGGTTAAAATTGCTTAAACCCTTAAAAACTTGTATTTAATGAAGAATTTAAGAGAAAAGAAGACAAGGGGTTACAAATGCCATTTAAAGCAAAGTTATTACTCCACCAAGGGCTTATTTTGCCAAGTCCAAAGACTTACTCACACCCCAAGTGCTTTACAATGAAAAAAGGTTTATATAAACTTTTGGGGACTTAACTTGCCAAAATCCCCAAAAGTTATTAAACACGTAATGCGAATGGTGCAATGAACCATATCACCTTGAGGGACTCAACAGTGACAATCCCGCAATAGTTAACCCTGCCTTATCCAACCTCTTTATAATCTCCCCTTTTCCCGCCATTTTCACTCTACACCGTTACCCTGCAAATCACTCGGAATAACACATGGATAATCACTCTCCTCCTCTCCACTAAGCCTTCCCAATCCCTAGAACCCTTTTATGCCATTGTTGGCAATCCATATTACGACTCTTTTTTTTTTTCACACTGTTCTTATTTTTCTTGGGCTCCAAGGAAGAATAGAGGCTTGGATGAGTTTGGTTTTCCTCTCACAAGACTAACACAACAAACACACAACAAAGAACCTCAGCAGCCTATAAAAGAGACAAGAAGACAGAGGTTCAAGGGAGTAGTTTTAATTTCAGTTTGTAATTTTTTCGTATTTTTAAGCATTTTCTTTTAAGTTTTTAGAAATCAGCTTTAAGCACTTGTACTCTGTAATCTTTAGCTTGTATGTTACTATTTTGAGTAATAAAATTCAGTTTTAAAGTTTCAATTGTCTTTCATTTCAAATTTAAGCTGTTTTTACTTCAATAAGCTCTAATAAGCTCATTTGAGCTTATTCTTGTTAAAAAGCTCAAATTCAGTTAAAGACTTGTCAAAAGTCATTCATTCACTGGTTTTGTTCATTTTATATCAAAATATGATCACTTGAGTTCATTTGATAATGTTGCGAGGTTCAAAGAAGGAGCTAATTAAGCTAATTAAGCTTATTGACCTCAAGCTCAAGGTTATAGAGGCAAGGTTGAATCTTAGGTATAAACGCTTTTATGCCATACTAATCAACAAGGAGTGGCTTGTGACTGAGACTAAAAAAAAATCAAGGTTTGATTTCTCAAATTTCATTTTAGTTTAATTTTAGCTTAAGACATTAGCTTATTCACTTTTAATTCCTGTTCAATTCTTTGCAAACATATTTGTTTAGGCTTGTTATTTAGCTGTTTTAAGTTTTCATTAAATAAATTTTGTGTAATCTCAGTTTATCTCTTAAAACTGTCATTGTTAGTGTAAAAGGCTAGGAGAGAAACTAGCTTATATTTGAGAATAAGCTAGGATTTTTAAAGCTCAAATAGCTTAATTAGGACAGAATTAGATTGAGTAGATATAAGGTTTAGCATTTCTAGCTTTTAAAATAGAAATTAATGAGAAATTAGTTTTGACAGCTTTAGTTAAGGGGTGTTTGGTTCAAGCTGTTGTTGACTTTTAAGTCAAAAAATTGTTTGTCTAAAGTCTTCATTTAGCTGAGTTTAGTTCATTTCATCAAGTTTTTCTAAAGAGATTTGAGAAGTTTGTTTGTAAGAGATTAAAAAGTTAGAGCTTAATGAGTTGACTTGCACCAGGCAGTTTTAGAGCATAAGTAGATTTAGTGTTTTGTTGATCTATGGTATCTCTAGTGTTTAACTATTGGATAATTGTAGGCTTTAAATTACATGTAATGAGTGTGTTTTATGAGTTTATATAAGAATTTGCCTGATATAGGTTTTACCCATTGCATCAGCAACAACAGTTAACACTGTTGTTGTTGTTCACTTTTCTAGTAGACTTTTTAGCATTCATAAGTAGGAGTTAGAATCTAGTATTAAGCATTTTCATTGTACTCCACTAGCTTAGTATAAATAATCTCTTAGTTCTTATTTTTAAGCTTTTAATATAGCTTAATTCTCCTTTCAAAAGTAGTATAGCAGCATTTAGGATTTTAGCTTATTTTCTAATAGCTTTTCTTTTCTAGATGTAAAAGTAAAAATCCTTTTATCTAGGTAAGTTTTAGATTTATAGCTTAGCTTAAATTCAAAATTTTAGCTTTTTAGGATTAGAAATAAGCTGTTTAGCTTATAAGAAAAAGCTTAATCTCAGTTTAAGCTTAAACTTGCACTTTTTCAGTTCAAATTTCTTGTTATTTTTGTTAACACTTAGCTTATTTTTTCTTAGAAATCTCTAGTACACATCCTAATCTACATATAGCTTCTTTTGTTTTCCATTTTCATCTAGTAATAAGCTAGAAATAAGCCAAAACTTAAAAAGTTTAGAAAAACACTAGTTTCTGTGAACAGGAACTAAAAGCTTATTTTTTAGCTTATCTAGTTGTTAAAAGTTGAAAGTGCCTTTATTAATGTTGTTTAGAATAAGCTCCTTTATAAGTTTGTAGTTTTGAGTTTTTGCTGAAACTCACTTTTTCAATAAGCCAAAAATAAGCTAGATCGCGAGGTCTGTTTAGTACTTTTCCCAAAGTTTAGGGTTATTCGTTTACACTGAAGTGTAAATTTGCAAAAGTTTGCCCGCCTACCCTTTACTTTACCTTATTACACTTCCTACCCTGTCTTTTCATTTTAATAAAATAGGATTAATATTTTTAGAAATTAGTTTAATAAAATTAGGGTTTAGTTTTAATTGATAAAATTAGGGCACAATTAGTTTATAAAAATTAGGGCTTTTTGTTCCATTTGATTTCTGCACCTTTGTAGTTGTTAAAAACCATTTTTCCTTATTTTTCTAGTTAAAATTGTATTTTCTAGGAATTTAAATAGATTTTAAGTAATTTCTTTTTCTTAAATAATTCATAAAAAATAGAATAATAGCTGAAAATTTTTGATTCTTTTTGTGAAAATTTTCTTTTTAAATCTAGTATTTTTGAAAAATAAAAGTTAAATTTTAGTGTTAATTTTTAGAAAAAGTTTATTTTTGATAATTCATTTTTTTTTAAATTCATAAAAAATTCAAATATAGTTAAAAAATTCCAATTCTTTTTCCTAAAATTCTCTTTTTAAATTTGTGATTTTTAGGCATTAAATTTGTTATTAGAAGTGTTTTAGAATTTAAATTCTCGTTTTAGCTCACATTTTTAATTCATGTTTGTTAATTCTTCGTGCTAGTTAATTGATTTTAGTTTCTTTAATCGTTTCTATAGTATAATTGTTCTATTATATTTGTAGTATAATCAAAAGTTCAAAAATCCTTTATCATTCTTAACTCGAATCCGAATTTTCCCAATTCTCAATTCACGATTTCGTTGGGACACGACCCGAGGAGTACAATACTTCCCGGATAAAAATATACAAATTGTGTTTTCTTTAGTGAGATTTTTACCTTATATTTCTCTTGTTTGAGAAGTATTTTGGAAAGAAATTTTCACGGGATTAATACTATACGTATATAAATTTGTTTGCTTTTACTACACAAACCATGCAACTATAAGCCACCTAGTGATTTTGAGGATGTTTTGAAGAATATTCGTTGAAGTAGAGTTTTGAAGACCCTTCCTTTGGAAGTTATTTTGTTATTTTTGTATAAAAATATAAAAAGTTCATTAATTCGATCCTATCGAATTAGTAAAAAAAATAAATAATAAACAATTTGGATATAGCTATCAATCTTAAACATTCCAAAAAAAACAAAATAAATCTGTGAAGTATTTGCGAGGGTACGACGGGACTTAAGTTTACAAACTATAAGGTGTGTTTAAGAAAAGTGATAGTACTTTCTAAGTAGTCATTGAGGATCGCTAAGCTTTTCGTTACTTGTGCGTAATTCTTGGAGACTTATCGTGAGTTTGTAATACGATTACCAAAATTATTTTTATTGTCCTTCTTAATAAATACTAAAAATTGTAAATTTCCAATATAATCTTCTTAATTCAAATCTTCTTTTCTAGTGCATGCGCTCTCGATATCCTATTAGAATACACATTTCTAAGAAGTCGTATTTGTCGACGATCTCGACACCGACAAGAGGATTCCCTTCATTTTGGATTCAGATTCCAATGGCGGATGATCAACTTGGCCGAGCAACTTCAAGTCCCGCAGGGAGGGTTTGAAAGTGTATAGTTGTACAATCATAAATGCTCCAAATATTTTGAATTAAAATACTCTCTCATTATCTGTTCAAAAATCGATTTTTCGAGGAGGATTGATGTTGACGCCTAATGCTAATATTCGTATTTTGAGAGGCATAAGAAAAAAAAAGGTACCCGGAATGTTACCTATCACACTTCAAAACTTTTTCTATTTCACATTGGTTTCTTGACGGGGTTGCCAAACGTGGCTAGATAAAGAAACCCGATTTTATTCTTACATGGTATGTCTTAGTTTATAAGTTCATCAATTTTTCTTTTCACCTTCTTAGACAACAATTTCGGAAAGAAATCAATTTTCACTATATTGTCAAGAATATTTTCCGAAGTTGGGATGCGTTTCAAGGAACTTCTAAGGATGTGTCATCCATGGTTTTAATTTGACTACTATTAGAAAATTATATAGGCTTTGAGTATAATGATAGATTCTTTAATTCGTGCGGTGTGGCTTTTTCTCTAAAAAGTAACGAAGGGTACAAATATAGAGAATATAAGCCAAAGTTAGATGTTACGGGAAACGCGTGATGGAGTGAGTACGATTGCTCTCAATTCTTTTAATTCATATCTACTTTGGTTTAACAAAATGGAGGCATTAGAGGATAAGATGACTTGACTTTTTGGAATGAATGAATGAGATGAAAAAATTTGATGAATCTCTTGGTGATATCGCTCCGATTAAAGCGGTTGAGGAAAGGTGTACTACTTGTGGTAGTAATCATAGTTTTAATGTGTGCCCAATGACTAGAGGAAGTTATGAGTAGGTTTATATGATATTTTTAATAATTTAACAAAACGCTGGTTGGTAATTTTGTTTAAATGGAATTGGTGGTACGTATAATTGCAACAAATGACCACAGGCTTTAATCAACCAATACATGCTTCAGACTTAACTAGGATACAATGGGGAACAGGGTATAATGGGAATAGAAATGTGAACAAAACATTCAAGTTACTGGAGCTAATCGGGTTATCAAACAAGCTCAAGTTATAAGTCGAGTACAAAGTGGTTACTTACTCAAGGTTTGAGGCCCTAAAAAAGCGAGAATGATGCTATTTGAATATTTTGCAAAAGAATTTGATGATTTCAAAAAGGAACACAGATTCTCAAATTGAGACAAGGAATTTTCAAATATGATGTCAAATGTTTAAAAGAATGGGAAATGCAATCATCAAGTTCGATTTACCTAGTAATACATCACAAATAAAAGGTGTGAAGCTAGAGCATTACAATAGAAGGGATTTTTACACACGGTGCCACCCAATTCTTCCTTCTATGTTGAGATTGAACCTTTGAATGAGAAGGAAACGAGGTGACAAGGTAAGGTGTACGAGCCCAAAGGACATTCCAACTCGGTTATCGAAAAATCTCATGATCGGTAAGCGGTTAGAGTCCAATTTCTCTTGAGCCTTCTTACTGTAAGTTGATAATTACACAAAAGAATTTAAGAGCCAATTTTCCATATTTTAGGGTAGGTCATGAAAATAAAGGTGAAAATTGATAAAGTGAAATCAAAGGTTTTGGGAAATGTTCAAAAGATTATGGGATATAATTTGGCGGATGTTTGATCTTAAGTAAGTATCAAAAGATGTTTAAAGTTGTTGTAAAAAAAGAAAAGTTTAAACGAAATGGCTAATCACGGTGAGTGAGAAGTGTCGGCGATCATTTCAAAAGTTACGAGAGGAAGGCTTGAGGATTGGACATTTTATCAGTGTATTTTGTGAGTTAAATGCAAAGCTAGGTTAGGTGCTAGTATCAACTTTTGATTTATTATAAAAAGTTGGTTGCATTGCATCTACGGATGATCTTAGAATAGCGGAATTGATTCTTTGTGTTTAAAAGGAATTGTAGAGTAGAGATGTTTTGTTCGTGGGTAGATTTATTTCGGTAGATTTTGTTGTAGTAGATTTGAGTTGTAATATTGCGAGTACCTTTGATACTATGGTAGGTTTTTTAGGGAGGACGGGTTTTAATTGAGTCGGGGTAAGAGGGGAGGGGAAGGATATTTTAAGGGATGGTATGGAAAGAATAGTTT
This sequence comes from Tanacetum coccineum, assembly GCA_026074375.1. NCBI lineage: Eukaryota > Viridiplantae > Streptophyta > Magnoliopsida > Asterales > Asteraceae > Tanacetum > Tanacetum coccineum. The sequence goes on along the minus strand of BQNB010022664.1, from coordinate 25,766 downwards.
TTAAACGGGAATGGTATAGACAAAGATTAATCAATGATGGACATTTATGTATTGAGGGTCAAGTGTTTGTGAATGGAATGATGAGTCTTCTTTACATCTATATTGTTGAAGGTTTGAATCTTTTTGGGAGAAATTATTAGACAAAAGGAGAAGTTAAGGGATATTGAACCCATAGTTGTAGACGGGAGAATGGCTTTGATTTTATAGATAAGTTTAGATATTAAATGGGAAGGAGTTTTTATTACTTAAAGTTGCTTCATAGGCGCTATTTCACATCTTTCAAAACAATAATCTTGATGATTTTCAAAAAATGGGGGATGAGGTTTTAACTTTTTTCCAAAAAAGATTAGACTAAAGAAGATTATTAAATCCAGGAGTCCAAAATTGGAAAGAGTGTGATTTTCTACTTTGAATTCCTTTTGAAGGAGTGAATGATTTTGAGGAGATTAGAGAGTTTTTAAAAATGTGAGTCTTTTAAACATGGATTTAAATGATGAATGTAATGATGAGGATGGTGATAAATTTTTTGGAAAAAATATTGAAATGAGAATTTCTTTGAAAAGAATGATAAAATGTTTGATTTTTGAAGAAAGATTAAGATGATTTTGAAACAAAAGTGAATAGAAAATGAAAGAGTTAAAGTTTTTCATCGAATAGAAACATTTAACATTTTGAGGATACTTTTGTCGGGAATGATTATGTGTTTATGAGGATTTTAATTGGTGGATATGATATTTCACTATGAACTTTAGGGAAAGATATTGACAGGGGATAACATTTCATGAGGAAAGAAATTTTGAAAAGGATGCTTTTTAAGGACAGAGTTTAAAGATTTAGACATCTAAGTTTTTGACTTTCGATGTTTTTGACCACTCACCAACCTTAAATGGGACTTTATGTTACCAAAGATTGTGGGTGTCACATTTTCTTTTGAAAATCTTTTCTAAAAGTTTTTTGAACCGGAATATAAAAAATGAACGGTATATATTTTCATCTTAGTTTGGGGAGCGTTTCACTCTTTGGAATTTTTCTCCCTCATTATTACCACTAATTGAAATATTTTGGGGAATGTGTCATGCGAAGGGGACTTATAATAAAACAAGGCTGCGGGGAGGCACCATGTTATCTTTTTAATTTTCTTTTGTTTTCTCTTTTGTTTCCCAAGGAGCAATAAATTCTGGGGTAAGTATAGCTTGTACGTGGTTAACTAAAACTAAGCCGTTTTAAGTTGTTTTGATTAAAAATGTAAAGATGTGAGGGAAACTTGTATCTTTTTCGTTTTGTTTGGTTGTTGTTTATTGTCTTGGTTTTCGGATTTGGAAGATTCATGTTTCTATATTGTGGAAAAAGGCCAAACAATTCCAATTCATTGATGGTTCCAATTTTTTTTCATAATGTGGGAAATCTCTTATCCTTTGTCTTTTTGAAATAAATTATTCTTTTGGCATGTCTTTGAATTTTTGTTAAAGATTCTTTGACATTTTTTTAACTTTGTGGACAATGTTTAATATAGTTTGGGGGAAGGATATTTTGATTGACTTGCATTAGCAACTTGTTTGATCTTTTTGATTTACTTTTTGTGGGGAAAAAAATGGAAAATTTTAATTTTTGCTTACAAGAAAAGTCAAATAATGTTAGTTTTGGTAAAAACCACTTTTTTGGTAATCGTTGGTTGAGGAAATAGGAGTTAATTTTGAATTGACGGGTGGAATTTCTAGTTGTTTTAACCTACCTTTTGTGGGGCAGTTTACTAAATTATTGCATTTGATTTTAAAAAATTGAAGAACAAGAGTTGTTGTAGTTAAATATAAAGTGTATTTGTTTTAAGAAGGTATATTTGGAAAAACTAAGTATTGAATGATTTGTGTCTTTTATCACAAGTTTAAACACCTTAATTTAGTGCTCTTTTTAATTTAATAAGCAAAAGTTTTTTAGAAAAAGTCTTAATTTTGGAAATGAATCATTTAATTTGTAAGTAAGATTTTTTGGTTTCAAATTTTATAAGTAGATTTCTAAAGTGAAATTTTCATTCATAAAAATATATTTATAAAAAGAATGCATGAAGCATTTTAATGAAAAGCTTATTTTAGTTAGCCAATGAAGCTAATTCGCAAAAATTGAATAAAAGCTATATATAGTTTTAATCGTTGGGTATCCATGTTGAGAGCAAGATCGGATGGGTCGCAACTATGGATTAAAATATATAGTGGAATCATGTTTCGTAGGCATTCATATGGGGAGCGCTGCCTAGGTGATGATTGATAAGGGAATTGGATTCTAGGTTTGTAGGAAAAATGTGGTGTGGTATCACAAATGTTAGCAGCGGAGTGGGGGTTCGAAATAAGAACACGGTTGTTGATGGATTCCTTATTTTGGGAGAGAAAAGGCTAGTAGGGGTTTCGAATTTAAGTACAAAATTCATTGCAAAAATAAATTATGTATATGGAAATAAAAAGAATGTTAAAAAATTTATTTTCTCAATAATTTATAAGTTTTGTTTCCGATTCTTTTAGCTTTGAGTCGAGGTTTATTATGTTATTAACATTTGAGTCAAGGCTTATTTGGTAAAGTTAGATGAATTTCATATGAAATAAATTCGATCTATGGTTTGAGTTAAAAGAGTGACATTTCTTAATATTAATTTATTCTGGGAGTGAAAAGATCAAGTGTAAGATATAGAGTTAACCATTTGGACTTTATATTGACATTGATTTGTTTAATAGCTATGTTTTTCTAGTGAAAAGTCTAGGATGACGAGAATTTTCTCTTTTGTGCTTTATTAATAGGAGTAGCCAATTTAATGAGCAAAAGTTGCAAATTGCAAATGATTTACATTCTGTTTTTATCGAGATTAAATGTTAAGAAAAGCTAAGTTGTTTTAAAAGAGTGATATAAAAAAAAAAAAAAAAAAAAAAAAAAAAAAAAAATGGGTGAAAAACAAGGCATTTTGGAAACTTGTTGTTTACAAAAGTGTATTATAACATTGGTGATGGACACGGCAATCTTGTAGTTTGGGAATTTTATAAATGTTAATTGTATATATAAATTTCCCGGGGATTTTGAAATAAAAGCCAAGAAAATGCAAAAGAATAGAAAAATGTCGTGTTTTGTTGTTATGTGCAGAGGAAGGAATACTGGATAAGGATTTTAAAAGGACAAAAAGAAGCATAATCAGTCAAAAACCGACAAAGAAATGGAAAAGACAAGACAAGAGTGAAGAATGAAAGCCAAAAATCAAAAGCCGGATCAGCCTGATACAGCAAGAAAGGAAGTCAAAGGCTTATTTAGAAGTTTGAAGTTCAAGGGACCAAATTTGCAAAAGATGGAAAATTGGTTTATAAAGGGAAAAATGGAAATAACAAACACAAGGGCCAGTTTGTGTAGATTGAAAATTTTTTATATACAAGAATTTAAATGAAAAAGAAGGGACCATTTGTTTCTATTACTTCAACATTCTAAAACACACACGCGGTAAATTTCCCTAACAGCATTCTATTGAATTTCGCTATTCGTAACAACCAAATTTGCCAAAATTCCCTTTACACGTCTCTACAGCACCAACCTGTATTTAAATTCACTCCCGTCAATTCACCAGTTGGGCAATAGCTGATTGGTCTTACACTCATCAACACAATCAAACGGTACAAAAAGAGTTTAAAAGGTCAACGGCTGGATTTTTCAATGGAAGATTCGAGAAATTTGTTCTTCTTATTTCATTATAAATAGGACGTCTAGGGTTCATTTTTGAGTTAGTGTGTGGTTTTATTTAGTTAGTAATTTTTTTTTTTAAGATTTTCTTCGTTTCAAGTTTTTAGAAATCAGCTTTATATCATGTATCCTTTGTTCTTTCAGTTTGTACTTTATCAATTTGAGTAATAAAATTCAGTTCTCAGTTTATTTGTTTTTGATTTTAATATTAAGGTGTTTTTCACTTTATAAGTTTCAAGAAGCTCTTTTGAGCTTATTCCTGTTATAAGATCAATTTAGTCAAAAATTGTTTTAAGTCTTTCATTTTACGATTTTATTCATTTCACAATCAAAGCATGATAAATCGAGCTCATTTGTTTCATTTTGGAGGGTTCTAAGGAGAGTAATAGCTTTATATAGCTTATTGAGCTTTTAGATCAGGTATAGGCAAGGTCGACTTAGGTGTATGTGTTAAGCCACTATAACAAGAGTGGATAGTGCTGTGATACACAATTTCAGGTTCTATTTTCTTAATTTCATAAGTAGAATTTGAGCTTGATCAATTGGCTTATTCTTGACTTTGTGTGAGCTAAATCATGATCAATCTTGTTTAGTTTGTTTAGATATGCATTTGCTTTACAGTTTTTATAGATAGAAAACCTTAATTAGTAGTTTCCTTTAAAACTGTCATTTAGTCTTAAATAAGCTAGGAGAGAAACTAGTTATTTCTTGTCAATAAGCTGTGGATTTTAGTTTCAAAATAGCTTAAGTAGGTTATGTTTAGTGTGAGTAGATAAAAGATTTTAGCTGCTTTAGTTGTTAAAATAGTTTTTAAGCTCAAATTAGTTTAGACATATACTAGTAAAGGAGTGTTTGGTACAAGCTTTGTTTGACTCTTAAAGTCAATATCATTCTGTGAAATCCTTTTATAAAGTTGAGTTTATCAAAGTTATCAAGTGCGAAACAAGTTTTGAAAAGTTTGTTTTAGTTTGAATTGCCAAGTTTTTGAGCTATAAGTTAGTGTAAGCACAGGGCATTAAGAGTATTATGTAATTTATTAGATTTAGAGATTTATAGCATGCTAGAATAATAGTGGTTAAAGTAGACTTTAAACATTGGTAAGTGAGTATGAGGAGGTTAATTCTGAAAACAAGCTTGCATTAGGGTTTGACCATTGATCAGCATAAGCAGAATTAATTATAGTTAAAATGTTGTTGATATTGATTTTTAACTGTTTGGCAATATAATTAGGTATTGAATTTAGAATTAAGAACAATATCTAGAATTCATTTAGTTATAATTTACTACATTAGGTTTTCATTTCTTAGCTTTTAATTTGCTATAGGTATGCAAAGTCGTATAGAAAGTTATAGTATAGTTATTTTCTTAATGATTTCTTATTTCTAGTTTAATTTTAGAAAACTTGTTTCAGGTTTGTTTAATTATAGTAGTATAGTTATTTCCCAAGTTTAGCTCTTAGGATTAGATTTAGTGTTTGCTTTTAGAACAAAGCTTAAAAAACAGTGATAAGTAAAACTTGCAATTTTCATTTAGATTAGAGTTATTGTTATTCTTGTTACTTTAGGCTTATTTTTTTTAGATTATCTTATAACATAAGGATCAAGTAGCTTTTTTGTTTTTATATTCATCAAAAATAAGCTTGAAATATGATAATTAGAAAAAAATTACAATGGTTATGTAAAGAAACAAAGAGCTTAATTTTGGCTTTTCTGTTGATAAAAGTAGATTTTGCTTTTTATTAAAGTTGTTAAGAATAAGTTCTGTTCCTATAAGTTTGTAGTTTTAAGTTTTAGATGTAATTCCTATTTTTCCAATAGCCAAAAATAAGTGATGCGGGTTAGGTTGTTTAGTTATTTTCTAAGTTTAGGGTTATTCGTTTACATGGAATGTAAATTTGTTAGTAGTTACAGCTACCATTTCTTTCTTTTATAAGTTTTACGTCTATTTGGAATATTAATAGTTTTAATATTTTTGTTAATTAGTTTAAATTAAATTAGGTTTAAAGTTTTAATTGATAAATTTAGGGTCAAATTGTCTAAAAATTGGGGTTTTTGTGCCAATAATTTTATGCACCTTTATAGTCTTTAAAAACATTTTTCTTATTTTTAATTAGATTTGTATTTTTATGAATTAAATAGATTTTAGTTAATTTTTTTTTTAGATAATTCATAAAAATTCATAAATAGCTTAAAAAATTTCCATTTCTTTTTCCTAAAATTTCTTTTTAAGATTTGTGATTTTTAGGCAAAAGTTTGTTAAATGTAATGTTTAGATTTTAAATTTCAATTCTAGCACGTTTTTACTCTTTCGTGCTTTTAAATGTTCGTGCTAGTGAGTTAAATGTTTTTAATTATGCTATTTATTCTGTTAGTATATCAAAAGAAATGTTCAATAACTTTATCAATCTTAACTGAATCGAAATTATTCCAATTATCATTCAGATTTGTTGGGACACGGACCGAGGGTAAATACTTCGGATAAAAATATACAAATTGTGTTTTCTTAGTGAGATTTCTTTACTTTATATTTTTGTTTTGAGAAGTATTTTGGAAAGAAATTTTCACGGTTAATTACTTAGAACTATATAAATTTGTTGGCATTTAAAAACTATTATGGGTACTTACCATTAATGGGGGGCCGGGTAGCATTAAGTGTAATTTTGAAGAAAATGGGCTTACATCATAAAGGGCAAAATTTGTTAAATACAAAGGCAAAATTAAACAAAAAGCCATTTTTAAGTTGTAAGCCTATTCTGGAATACTTATGTCGTAGTGGTCAAGAGAAATCAAGGTTAGATTTGAGATTTGGGACAAGAAATGAAGAGGAAAGATTTCTTTGTGCTTCTCTAAACAAAAACACACTGAGTGTCTTTATGAGAAAACATTAGAATTCTTCAGAGTAGTATAAATTAGGATTCTTGTAGCATTTTTGGCATTAGTTTTTTTTTTTTTTTTAGTAGTTTTTTTTTAGTTTTAAGCTTATTTATTTGTTATGTAATTTTCATATTGTAAAAGTTTTGAGTATTAATGAAATTTTAAGGTAATGTTTATGAAAAATTTGTTTCAAGTTTTTGATATAAGTTCTTATTAAGTTTTAAGAAGTTTCATTAACTCTTTATAAGCTACATACTTGTTTTGTTTAAATGTTTTAAAGTTAAGAAAATATAAGAAAATAATAACAAAAAACAAAAAAATCCTCTTAAAATATAGCAATTTTTCGAAGGTAAGCAAAATAGTGGGAGGAAGTGTGTGCTTATAGACATACCAGTTGTTTTATAAAGTGGAGCTTGTAGAAAATTTTTATCTAACTGTTTAGAGTAAGGGTAATAGTAAGTCCTTCTTTTTAAATTTTTGCTTAAAGTTACAGTAACATAGCTTATTTTCAGCTTATTTATGCTTTTAATTGCTTATTTAGTTCTTGTATGTTATTTATATCTTCTTGATGTTATTGACTTTTGTTTAAGATTATTCGTTTAAAACTGCCTGTTATAGTATTTTTTAGTATTTGTTTTTTTATTTAAGTGTATTTGTTGTGTTACTTTGCTTATTATTGTTTATTTATTATGTTCATAATTGTATTTAATCATTGTGTTAATTAGTTTCTTCATCTTAAAATCTTGTTTAAAAAAATCTATGGGGGTGTTTGGCACAAGGGTGCAAAATGGGTAAAAGTGAGTTAAAAATTTTTGGGTCCATTTTGTTGCTTTAAAGCAAAATTAAGTTATATCAATTCTGCTTTAATGTGATTTTGGATTTTTAAGATTCAGTTTTGTAAAAAATAGCTTTGAAAAACTATTGTGAATACAGTTTTTAAAGCACTTGTTTTTATAAGTGGTTTATGCCAAATAAAATTGTTGTTTTAGCGTTTCTTTGTATAGAGTTAATTGTCAGTATGGTCTTTGAAGTTTATATAGTTTTCTTTGGTGTCTTTTTAAAAGTTTGTCAATAAGGTCAAGAGGTTGTTCTAAGTTAAAACTGCCATTTGTCAAAATTCCATATATCAGATGTTTATAATAGATCTTAGCTTGTGAATTTTCAATGCACAATCTCATCTATGGTTATGCTTTATCTGTGTTCACTTAGATTTTGGATTTGAGCTTATTTGGTTGCTTGTTGTGGTCTGACATAGCTTTTTTAAATCACAAACATACTGGTGCAAAACTTGTGATTTTAAGCTAGTTTTTGTTATTTGTGATAATCAAGCAAAGTTATTGGGTTTTCTAGAAAACCTCTAAGTAGCTCTTTAAGTATATAGCAGAAAGCAAAGTCTTCTAGGTAAGTATTATTTTTTAAGCTTGAAAAAAGCTCTTTGGGATTTTCACCGAAAAGTATAATAAAGTTAGTATGTTGGAGTATTTTTGCTATTTAAGCTTTTTAGCTGTATCGCTTTGCTTATTTAGGTTTAAGTGTGGTTATTAGGTTGTTTAAGCTTATATAGCTTATTTTATTTAAAGTAGGGCCTTATTTTATGCTTAGTTGCAGCTTTAGTTAAAATTTTTAAGTGTTTTTTTTTTCTTTAGTTTTTTGTCTTTTCGTTAAATTAGCTTTATATCTTGTTATTTTTGTTCAACATTGCTGTTATGTGTAGTTAAGTTATGTGCTAGCTATTAGCCTTTTTTTAGATGTTAATAGTGTTAAAAGCTAAAGTTATGCCTTTCAGGCTTAGTATAATTTAGTTACTGTTTTTTAAATTTAGTTATTGTGTTATTTGTAGGTTACAAAAATTTTTCTTTTTTAAAGTTGCTTATTTTTTGCTTTTTCAAAAAGTTTAAAAAAATAACAAAAAGGGGATAGTGAGGTCGAGGTGAGAAGGCTCAACCCGGGGATAAACACCATCACCTATTTCCCAAAACATACCGCTGTGCTAATAGCTATCGGTAGAGGGTGTTTACTTTTTTATTTATAAGGTTGTTTGACCATTTTGCTTATCAGCTTTTTGGGATTATTTACAGCTTATTGGGTAAGTTGTTGATAAAGTTATTTTTCTGGACCATATTAGTGTTAGTATTTTTCTAATTTTTTTTCATTAATTTTTAAAATCGTTTTTTTAGTATTTTTTTAAGTTTAATTTTCATTGAAACTTAATAATTCATAAAAAATACATAAAAAGTCAAAAAAATGTAAATTTTTTTTCATGAAATTTTATTTTTATTTAATTAGGTAATTATTTTATTTTGAGGGTCATTTTTGCATAAATTATCTTTTAAAGAAGGGTTTTAGCGTTTTGTTTTTTCATTTTAAAGTCGTTATTAACTCGTTTTAGTTAGTTTTATCATTTTCATTATTAGTCACTAGAGTTAGGATTAGATGTTAAAAATTTCTTTGTAAGGGTTAATTTTCAAGTTTTTGGTTTTTGACCCGTTCGTTTCGAGATTCTACTCTCGTTTTTTCGTTTAATATCATAATTTTTGGTTTTTATTAATATTTAGTTATTATTGATTAATTTAGCTTTCTAAATCAAATATTAATACATTCAAAATTCAACTTTTGACTGTGCGATTTTCAAGCAGCTGTTGGGGATAAAGACGAGATTATTTATACTCATTTCGGTTTCATTGATTATTTTTAGATTTATTATATATGTTTATATGATTATTTAATATATTTATTATATAAGTAAAAGAATTTTAATTGTAATTTTGCGCGTGGGGGAAGTGTGTGAGTGATTTACGTACTGTTTGAAACTTAGTTTTGAAAGATCCTTCATTTTGAAGTTATTTGCTTTAAAAAAAATAAAAGTACAAAAATATTTATATATCATTTAAGAAAAATAACAAAAAAAAAGAAAACAAAAGATAAAAAACAATGTCTTTAATTATAATAATTTCAATCAAGTTGGTGTAAAAGAACACCCAATATAATATTTAACTGAAGTATTATCATTATAGTTCGCACAAAGATCAAAAAATTACCTTTGTAGTCTCTAGCGAGGTAGTTAATTTTTTAAAAAATATAAAGATAAACAAACTCTAAGTTGGAGTATAGGCGGGTTGTTCTTGGAATCTCGATAAAGGAAAAAGGTTTTTAATTGTTCGCGCTTTTATTTCCTCGGCTCATTTGTGGTTTTTTCTTTTCAAATGAGTTACGGAGAAGCTTGTGATTCTAGGTTTAATGTCTATTATTCGTTGTGTTATTAAAATAAATTATGAATTTAACTTTTGATAAACCAAAAAGAACAAAAAAAAATTAGTGTAAATTTTCTTTTTTTAGTGATGGATCGTTTCCCAATTCGTATTTCAACAACAAAAGCACGGCTTTTGTTGAATTTTTAATTTTGATGAAGATTGAATCCAAGGGGGGGTCTCTAGTTAGATGGGATGATCACGGATAAGGTAATTGTAAGAACGAGGGTGAGGTGCAATTGTAATTCCTGAAATCAATGCTAATTTGAGAGTTGAAGATGGTTGATCAATTGTTTAAAAAAGAGTTTTTGGAAGGATAAAGAGGATTCCAATGCTAAATTAGGTATTTAATAAGGATTACTAACAATGCATTTTCGATTGTCCGAGACGTCAATTAAAGCTTTGCTTTTTCATTTTTTTGAAGGTTGGGATAGGTAGAAAAAGAACTTCTTCAATTTTGACGTGGGATGATCTTGTTCAAAATCAATATCAATTTTTTCTTAAACATAAAAATTTTGAAATGAAATAGAGATTTCAAAAAGATTGACGAAATGTTTTCGAGGTTGGGATCGATTTAATGTTTGAGATGACAATAGGATTTTGAATTACATCAGATAGTAGTTTTACACTGCGTTTGAATGTAATGATCAAGATATTGAATTTTGTGGGGGTGTAAATTATTGGAAAAGGAAGCTGTGAAGTTGAGATTATCTGAGAGTAAAATTAAGTTTGTAATTAGAAAAGGCAGATTCGTAGCAAGTGGTTCGAATTATTATCTAATTTACATTGTAGTTTTTCAAGATATTTTATATAAAAAAGTATTGATATTAATATTTTTTTTTGTGTTGGGGTTCCCCCTTTGGGAAAAGCAACAAGCCAAGTCCCGCACTGTAAAGCGGTTTGAGAGAGTTGTGTAACTTGTGGAGGTGTCATTTTTGAAATTATCAGCACATTGGCAGTTACCAAGGAAAATTCAAGAGTAGTTTCAAAAGTGTTGAGAATTTTATAAGGAATACATCATTTTAGACTCGCTGGTTGCAAACCAAATCGACTCTAGTTTTCTCCGATTCAAAACATCAAAAGTTTTAATCAGAATCAGGAAATAATTTCAACAAAATCGGGAATCATTCCAATCAAAGCGTTGAATAGAAATAAATTCTAACAAGGACAGTGTATCAACCTCAAAATAGTCAACCACCGTTTACAAGCCAACTTATCAGTCTGCTCCTCAAGTGCAGGTGTTTAAAGACATTTTTGGAATTATGTATGGTAATGTGTTGTTTTGAGTAAATATGCAATATCAGGCAAGGTTACAAAATCATATAGCCTAATATTTAACAGACATGTCCCAATTGTGAATGCAATACCGTTCTATCTTGGGTGACGAGAACTATCAAGTAACACGGTTTATAACCAAAGGAGGATTGAAAGGTATTACACTCGAAGTGGTGTTGTTAAAGGACCAGATTCTACTACTTTTTCCTAAAGTAGTGGAACGTGGGCGAGGTTCACAAGGACACGATGTCTCCTGCTAATAAACGGAAGCACGAAGACGTTCCAAACTACCCAGGTTCGTCCTGTTGATCTCTCATGAATCAATTCTGAGCGTAATTGTCAGTTAGTGCTTCGATGCTACAAAAAGCTTGAATTTCCAATTCCTTCATGAGAAATGAGAAAAGGGTCGTGGTGAAAAGCTAACGACCAAATTGAGAAATTTACGAAATCTTTAGAGATTTGAGTTTCGAAATTAGATTTCGGATTGTTGATGCTTATGCAAAATTGTGGACTTAAACTTAATCGGAAAAAGAAAAGTTTGAGTGAAATGGCTAGAACTCCATTGATCGAAAATTGATCGGAGGTCCATCTAAACAAGTTACGAAAAAAACTTGGAGGACACGCGATTTTTTATTATTGTGATTTTTCTAGGATTAATACATGGCACACGCCTTGGCGTCTCGGCTTGCGAGATTAATTTTATGCCTTATTCGTATGGAAAAATCTTTCTCTTCGAAACTAACCGACTGCAAGAACACTAGAATGCGGATTCGTTCATTTCTGAAGCCGATCGGTATCGCTGAATACCATTATGTACGGTGGGAAGTTCAGTTTCTCAGCAGTTTAGTGGTCGTAGATTTTGAACCAGGCCCCCGAGTACCTTTAATTTCGGGTGTGAGTTTCTTAAAGACCATCGTGATGATAGATGTTAATATGAAGGTGAAATAACTGTGTGTTGGCAGAGCGGCATCACATTTAAATTGGACAACTTCGGATACACGGATAATTACAATATATGAGGAACGAATTGAGTATTTATTAGTGATTGTGATGAATACTTCAAGAGTTTGGTTTCTCAAATGTGTTCGAGTGGCAATAACTCCTTACTATGATCCCCCCCATCCCCCCCCTCACCCCCCCAATTCGTTTCTACTTTCTCACTTTAACTTATTCGGGGTCAGTGGTTTTTCTCATTTTTGAGGAAGCCGACTTTGTTCTTGCTATAGAGGATGATCAACTTCACCGAAAGTTGATCCAAGTATTATGACCCTGATGGGACATTATTTCCTCGAAGCATTCTTAATAGTGATTCTTTCACCACTCAGGAATCAAGAAATTATTTTGCGGTAATAGAAAGATCTTAAAATTTGATGAAGCAAACAATGAAAATTTCATTTATGCGCTACCCTTGAGGATTGGATAATCAAGGACTTGCCACTCATGTAGATATATGCTATTTTTAGAATTGGTAACGGACAGTTGCCGTTTAATGCAAAGAATTGAAGAATAAGGAAAGGGCTTTTGATCGACGTTCTAAAGTCAAAAGCGAGCATCGCTTGGAAACCTTTCGTTATTAAGGGTATTGACCAGAGTTTTGTACACAAAATTATTTTGGAATAGGATACGAACCGCGGTTCAGATCATAGGGGGTTTAAATCTGAAAAATCTAAGGTATTTAAAAAAAGAAGTTGAAAATTTTGACGTGAGATTAATTTATCGATCCTCCCGGGACAGTTCTATGGGTAAGCCCGGTGCACTGTGTACGAAAAAAAAGGGTGGATGACAGTCGTCAAATGATGAAATGATTTATACGTCTCAAGTTGGTTCAGGGTGGAGTTAGTGTGCATTGATCATAGAAAGTGAATGGAAGTACCCGAAAGGACATTTTCCCATTCCCTTCTATGGATTAATTGCTCGAATGGATCGCGAGAAGGGTGGAATTCAATATATTGTTTTCTTGATGGCTTCTAGGTTATTTTAGTATTCCATAGACACGATAGGACAAGAAAAGACAACATTTAATATGCATACGAAGTTTGCTATCGACGATGCCTTTTGGGCTCTATGCAATGAACTGGAAGTTTCAACGATGCTATATGGCAATCTTCATGAATGATTGTGAAAAAACATAGAAGTGTATATGGATGACTTTTCAGTCTTGGGATTCTTTTTACATGCCTATCATTTGGAAACAATGTTTTTATTGATAAAACGTGTGAAGACAAATTTGGGCCTTAAATAGGAGGAAAAGCCATTTTATGGTGAAAGAAGATTGTTCTTGGAAAAAATCTAAGTCGGGAATTGTGGTCGCGAGCTAAGTTGACATTTTTGCTAAACTTCCCTCACACGGACTACTGTGAAGGTGTCATGTTTTTTGGGACGTCGGTTTTTAGACGGTTATACAAGATTCTCAAATAGCTGCCCAATGACTACCTGCTTGAAAAAGAGACTTCAATTTCTTCTCAAAAGAGTGCATTCGGAATCTTTTAATAACTTAAAAGAAAAATTGAGTGGCTCTAAATTTTGATGGCTCGATGGGTCTTGCCTTCGAACTCATGTGTGATGCAGTGACTTTGCAATTGGGGCAGTCTAGGGCAGCGAAAAAAAAGCATTTCAACTATTACTATTGCAGCAAGTACCACTGACTGAAGTAGCACATAATACGATGAAAAAAAATATTACTTGTGTAGTGGTAGCTTATGAGAAATTTAGTATATTGTTTTGTAAGAGCATAGTATGTATACGACCATTCTGCTATAAATTATCTCTTAATAAAAAGGATGTAAGCAAGAAATGATGCGGTGGATCCTTTTGCTCCAAGAATTCGATGTTACTGAGAGAAAAAGGAGAGAGAATCTTGGCCTGATCATCTCTCCAGACTTGAGAAACTTCATCAAGATTAAACTCGAGAAAAGGAAATACGGAACTTTCATCTCGAAACTCTTGGATCGGTTGCTTTCATGGTTGATAGTACCATGGTTTGCAGATTTCGCAATTTACAAGGGGGAATTTCATTGTCAAAGGAATGTATCCAGCAGAAAAAAAAGTTTTTTCAAAGATATCAAACTACTTTGGATGACCTTTGTTCAAATATGTGGGATCATTGATTCCCGGGCGGTGTGTGCACGGCAAAGTAAGTTTCGAATTTAGAAGTTGCCACAATGGACCCAAGGGGGACATCATGGTGAATCTCACCGCAAAAAGGTCTTTGATGCCGGAGTTGGATCTTTTGGCCTACAATTTACAAGTATGCAACGAGTTGGTTAAAAAGTGCGAATGTGCCAACGACAAGGAAGAATTTACAAAAGAGATGAGGATGGCTCAAATTCATCAGTATATGGTGAAATCTTAGACGTTTGGGATAGAATTCATGGGGGCAATTCCCATCTTCAAAAGGAAACAAATCCATAATTGTGGTGTCTTATTACATGTCGAAATGGGTTGAAGCAAAGGCGCTCCACAACGACGCGAGTCAGTTTGCGAATTTCTTAAATTCTCTTTGCAGAATTCGGTTTGCTGTGTCTCTCAGTGATCGTGTGTGAAACATTTTTTCAATGACCAGTTTTGCAAGGGTCATGCTTTAAATACGGAGTAAACATCGTCTCTCACCAATATAACCGCAGACAAGTGGGCCAGGTTTGAGGTATCATATGCTGGTTTAAAAATAATTCTTGAAAGGCAGTTGGCGAAAAGGTGCCTCTTGGTCAGAAAAATGGTTGCGGCTTTGGCCTTCCGGATAGCGTACAAACACAAGGGTGCACTCAGTTCAAGGTTGTTTGGAAAAGGTGTGCATTATGCCGAGTGAGTTGGAGACAAAGTTACATGGCCTTAACATGCAAACTTTGATTCAAGACCGCAGGAGATAAGGCAAAAGTTCAACTCAATGAATTAAGTGAACTGGTTGATCAAGCTATGAAAATTCTTTGATTTACAAAGAGAAAACTAAGAGGATTATGACGCATAAAAGATCAAAAACGTATGTTGTTTTCAACGTAGGTGTTCAAGTCCTCATCTTTAAATCAAGATTGAAAATTTTCTCTGGCAAGTTGAAATCCGTATGGTCTAGGACATTTACCCAATTGTTTAGTTTTTCGTTTTGTGCACCGTTTGATTTTCCCAAAACTCGGGCCAAATTTCAAAGTACAATGGTATGTTGAAGCATATTTTGGAGGGGTTTCCCTGCTATCGGATATTCCGGATCTCCAAACCTTCCTAGGATAAATAAATCAGGGATAGGTCAAGCTTAGTGAACTAAACAAGGCTTCGTGGGGAGGCACCTATGCTTATCTTAGGTTTATGTAGTAGTAGTATTCATAGTTAGAGTAGTAATGAATTTAATGTGTTTTAGTTGTTGTGGAGGAGGTTTTTTTTGTGTTTTAATGTTTTGTGTTGTATGTCCAGGATGTTCGATTTTTAAAGCTTTCGTGTCGGGTTTTTGTCCTTGATACAAGATTCAAATCTAGCTTATTTTGGGAATCCGATATCTAATCATACGACCTATCGTGAGTATCTTTAGCATAATTATTAACGGCTTGGATTTAGTAGAAAATCTTCGTAAAAACATTGAGGACAATGTTTATTTTGTTATGGGGGTCTTGATTTTGATTGTGCCTGCACGTTTGTTTCTCACGTAATCCGTTATACACCAAAAATTTCAAAAAAATTGAAATATTTAAAATTTCAAAAATAAAATAAGTGTTTTGTCACAAATTTGATTTCTGTGGGTTGAATTAAGAAGGTAAATTTGACTCAGTTATAGAGGTGTTAAGCTTCTAGATTGTCCTTAAATTTAGACTAAGGTTCGCGAATATTCGCGAGAACAAAACATGATTGTGTTTAAGTATGAGTTGGAATTGCTAAACAAGGATTTTTGAATTCTTAGAGTATGTATGTAAATTTGTGTTTTTTTCTCTAGCTTCTTTAAAAACCTGAAATTAATATAGTGTACTTTTGGTTTAATTAAATCAATTCTATTCTTTATGTAGTATATAGCAAAAAACTTTAGCTTGGTTCAAATATTATTTATATATATAATATTTTATGTATGTATAAGGATTGAAAAATGCAAAAATATAATAAATATAAATGTGGGTGATAAAAGTTCTTGTTGTAATTTGGGGCTCAAAGTGTTTAAGCCTTTAAAGAAAGCATTGTCAATAACATATAATCTAAGATGATAAAAGTTTTGTTGATCTTGCGGTAAACCGATGTTGCAGCTTCTAAAAGGTCGAGGGTTACATATTGATAAATGTGTTAATATTAGTGTGAATATAAGATATCTTTATGTTTAAATTCAAATTTGCTTTTTGAACTTGGCTATTTATTATTTCTTAGTTTGTATATATGGAAAACTAAGTGTTTATGAAATCTAAGGTCGTGAGTGAGTCCCGATACTAGTCTTGTGGGGTGTTCAAAAGCCTAGTATTAACCGAGGGTTTGGGATGTGGGAGACGAAAAATCGTAATGGGTATGATCTGCTTATTAAAACTCATTATTCTCGGGTGGAACGTGAAGCATAGAATTTTAAAATAAAAACGTTAATCCATGGTTGAAATTCGAAATAACACATTCACCTTAATATAATAATTGTCGGGAGTGAAAAGTTTACAAGTTGCAAATATGAGTAGTGTTAGCATCTATACTTGTATTTAGCGATGATTTGTTTTTAGTTAGTTGAGAAGTGAAAAATGTGGAGTTGAATTTTCCTTTTTGGACTTTTGTAGATTATTCTATAGGCGCTTATTGTTCTATGATCAAAAGCTAATAACGAAATGAATAAGGTATTATTGTTAAATGAAAATTCAAAATATTAGTGGTAGTTAATGTATATATTTAATAAGTAGTAAAAACGGGGCTTGTCGAAGCTATTAATTCTTTATTTCTAACAAAACTTAGCTACTTTTCGAGGTTATTAGTCAAGGGGAATCGAGATTATTCAGTTTTTTAGTGTTATTCTCGCATGGTGCGGACGGCAATGTCTTAGTAT
The DNA here is from genome assembly GCA_026074375.1 of Tanacetum coccineum. Taxonomy (NCBI): domain Eukaryota; kingdom Viridiplantae; phylum Streptophyta; class Magnoliopsida; order Asterales; family Asteraceae; genus Tanacetum; species Tanacetum coccineum. The sequence goes on along the minus strand of BQNB010022664.1, from coordinate 8,676 downwards.
GAGGGATTTTGGTATGCGTTTATAACACATACCTTTCACATTAAAATGGACTTAAATTGACCCAAACATACAATCCTTTGTATTCGTATGTTTTCATTATTTTGTGCAGGAAAGAATATCAAGAAAAGGACCGAAAAATCAAGACAAAACGACAAACAAATCGAGCACGGAATGAAAGGTTGAAAAGACAGTCAAATCGAAGCCAAAGTCAAAAAAGTCAAATTCAACGCGAAAAATCAGCGGTCAAAAAACGGAGCCGACACCGAAGTACCTTAATGGGCCACAATTTACATCTATGGGTCGGGTTAGCCATTATGGGTAATTTGAAGACCAATGGGCCTTACTCATAAACGGGTCCAAAACCTTTGTTAAATACAAACGGCCCATATCTAAACAAAAAGCCTACTCCATTTTAGTTGTAAGCACAAATGAGTAGAGGACCAATTCTGCCTACTCCTGTACTTGTACACATTGGACTAACATGCATTGTCAAGAAAAAGTTAAGGGATGTTTGCCAACTTAAACTTTCAATTACCAAAGGAGGTGTGATGAATGAATATATAACCTTGGGAGATTTTTTGCAATGCAAAACTCAAAGTTTTAAACACTACAAGGATGGAATGAATTGAGAAACATAACTTTTAGGGGCACAACTTCTTATTTTTGTGTACTCCCAAATTACACCCTTGAGTTATAATATTGTTTATTTCACCATTTACCGCAAAAAACTCAGCCCCCCTCTGTCCTATCAAAAAGCTTACTATCAAACAGCCAAACCTATCACTAACTCACCCCACACCCCACTGGGCACCTGTTACCTTGGCAATCCTTATGCTGCTATTGGTCAAGAAGAAAGAATCAAAGTCTTGATTTGAGATTGGGCAAAAGAAATGACAGAGGGCCAGATTTTTTGTGCAGCACTCACAAAACAAAAACAACACTGAGTTGTCTCTATGAAGAACACACTCCTAGGAATCTTCTTCAGAGATAGTATAAATTAGAGACTTCTTGTAGCCAATTTTTGGCATCTAGTTTTTTTTAGTTGTTTTCGTTACCTGTTTTAAGTTTATTATTTTTAAGTTAATGTAATTTTATATTGTAAATGTTTGGAGTATTAATGAAATTTTAGGTTTGTTTATGAAAAATTTAGTTTCAAGCTCTTTTGCTTAAGTTTTATTAAGTTTTAAGGAAGTTTCATTAACTCTTTATAAGATATATAATTGTTTTTGTTAAATGTTAAACAGTTAAGAAAATATAAGAAATTATTACAAACAACACACTAAAACAATTCCCTTAATACTCTCGATAATTTTGGAAGATAAGCAATAAAGTGGAAGTGTTATAGACCATTACCAGCGTGTTTTTATAAGAGTGAAAAATTCCTTAAAGGAGACTTTGGGAATCTTTCTTAATTGCTCTTTTGGATTGTCTTATATATTGTATTATATATTTTATGTATAGAATTACTCTATCAATCATTTACATAGCTAACTTATTACATATATCTGGTACGACAACTAAAGTTATAATACCCTAAGTTTTTGTTTTGTCTTACATAACTACATATATTTCGCTAGTACCATATAAAATATGTTTACGATACAACTTTTCGTGTTTCTTATACCCAAAAATTATGGATAGATTGTGCATACTCCGACATTGCTAATTAATTTTTGCTTGAAATGAAACTCGGTTGTAGTTTTATCTCAGGTGATAAATACACCTTTGTTTTTAACCCCTCATCAAGTGTGACACTAGCTATAGAATATTGAGCATATTGCTAATAACACGCTAATCAATAAGAACACCAACCTTTGTGTATCATGTGACATTTTTTCAATTGATGCTAATTAACCTGATATATTACTAAGGTTCACGAGTTTTGTATTACATATAGACAAGGTTATAAATAGCGTGAAGCGTGGCGTAGCGGCATAGCTAAGCCTCAAGCTTTAGCGTGAAGCGTAGCAACATGGCGTTTTTAAAGCGTGACTTAAGGCGGCAAAAAATATTTATAGATTATATCATAGTTTAGAATAATATAAGTAGTAAATATTATTAAATTCAAGCATCAATCCAAAATATTAGTAAATCCAAGCATAAATCTCAAATTTTAGAAAATCTCTTAAACACTTCAAAAAAACTTGCCACGCTATGCGCTATAGCGCGCTTTATCACGCTATATGACGCTATATTGCATGACACGCCTAGAAACGACGCCTTAGCCTGTTTCGTAACGTGAAGGCCACGCTTCGCGCTATGGCGACGCTATGACGCCGCTATAGCGCGCTATTTAGAACCTGACATATAGAGTTACATGTTAGATTAAAAATAATGGCTACTAAATCATATGCAATTGCATCATGGCTACTAAATCTCTACTATATGAATTCAGGTTCTAATAACCAAAAATTGAAACACAAAACATGCTGATTACACACTTAAAATATACTATAGATCCGCAGTCTTATATCGCCTTCTCATTATAAGTTGGGAGGGTACACGTGACTTGACTCTATTTAGTTAAACGACTTACTAAAAAAACATTATTACGAGCAAGTTTTCTAAGAAAATCACTTTGTTTAAGTATAGTTATAGAGGTCAAGGGTTCGGTCCTCACTCCATGCAAGGCCGAAGGTTCTTTTCTACCTTTGGTAGAACCGGAACCAGCCTCTCTACATTGGGTAGGGGTAAGACTATCTACGTCTCAACCTCCCTCATACATTGTCGAAGACGGTATTGTGAACCATAACCCGTGAAAGCCGGTTATGGGAGTTACTTTACTTTACTCTACTTTTATAAATCATCGTCGTACAACGATCCATTAACCTATTCACTTTTATTCGCCTTCTCTTCCTAAACCAAACGCTCAACTAACCAAATTCAACTATTAAAATTCCATCCGGTATTAGGGGTGCAATCAAGTCAAGCCGAGCTCGAGCTTGACAGGGCTTAAGCTCGACTTGAAAAAAAATAATAGGCTTGAGCTTTGCCTGATAGCTCGTCAAGCTTTGACTATCTAAGCTTGAGCTTGGCTCTAGTAGGATTCAATTAAGGCTTGAGCTTGGCTTGAAAAGCTTGAATATATACAAAATCAATGCATTTAATAGCCAAACGCCCAAACTCATCAATAAACATATGTATAAAATATAACAAACAAAAACCATAACTAAACACTAAATTAGATTCATTTAACATTAATAAAACCAACAAACATGCTAATTATTTCTATAAATCTTAGCTAAAGCATGCAAGTAACAATGTTATATCAAAATAAAAAATACAGATGCATGCATACCCCACATATTACATTTATATAAAAATGACTATTTCAGTACCCAAGTTACTTGCTCGTATTATTTCAAAATATAGACAGTTAGACACTATGTATCTCTACTCGTTACAATAATATATAGATATAATAAGATTTTACAAAGTCTAATAGTATAAAATATATTAAAAATGTTGATAAGTAAACTTACAATTTTATGTAGAAAAATAAAAAGGGGAACATTAGACTTGGTGGTTAAATGAAAAAAATGCCTAATGAACTCAAAAAGTAAAAAAAATTATAAAGAATACAAATCATTATGTTAATTAGGATTAAAATTCTTTTTAGAATACATCATTTATTTATTTATTTATGAAGTAAGTCATAATTAATTTATGAAGTAAGTCATAATTAGGTTGATACTCAAATTGGCCCTTAGTTACTTATATAAATTTATTATCCAAACAAATCTATATTAAAGCTCGAAAAAGCTTGATAAGAACTCAAGCCGAGCTATTAAAAGCTTCAGCTTGGCTCGTTATATGTTTCAAGCTAATTTTTTGGGTTTGAGCTTGTGCTTGAGCTTGATAAAAGCTTGGCTCAATCGAGCTAAGCTCGAGCTCGAGCTCAAGTTGCTTGATAAAAGCTTGATTTGATTGAAGCCCTTTCCTGTATACACAAAATAAAGTCAAAATCTACAATGTTACATGTTTCAATTGATTAGCTATTCAGTCAAAATCTAACTTAACAAATGATTTCTATCTGTAAACAACAGATCTATATATGATTACTAACCAAACAGATCTATATATGAATATGATAAAATTGTAAAAAAAAATCATTGTATTATACATAATTTGATGAATTGATAACCGACGAGTATGTGATCGGCGACTGTGACGACGATCGGCGAATGTGACGGTGGTCGATGATGGTGACAACGATCCGCGATTGTGACAACAATCGACGATTGTGAGGGAGATCAAAGACGGTTATGGTGGCATGATCGACGATGATGTCAGCGATGGTTCCACCGTCGGGTGTGGATCGAGAAGTGGGATGAGAGATAGAGAGGCGAGTGATGTGTGTGTGTTTTTTTTTTAAAATTTTTGTTTGTGTTTACCGTAGTAACATAACTCCATATATTTTTTGTTTTGAGTTTTGATTTGTTACTAGGAAATATTTGGTGACTTTTGTAATTTTTAGTGGGACAAAATTCTAGGCACCACTAGAGATGCAAATGTAAAACCGGTTTTTTTAAAAACCGGTACAAAAACCGTAACCGGTTTTTTAAAAAACCGGTTTTTTTTTAACCGGTTCGGTTAAATATAACCGAACCGGTTAGACCGGTTTTCGGTTTTTTTCCGATACCGGTTTTTTACCGGTTTTAAAACCGGGTTTAACCGGTTTTTTAAAAAAACCGGTTAAAACCGGTTTTTTTTTTTTTAATTTTTTTTTTTTTTATAACCGTTAATAGTTTTTTTTTTAAAAAAAAAACCCGGTTTTAACTACTTGAGTACACTAATATGTTTTTAAAAAAACACTAATAGTTTTTAAAAAAACACTACTTGAGTACACTAATATAACCGAACACTAATAGTTTTTAAAAAAAAATTCTTTTTTGACTACTTGAGTACACTAATATGTTTTCGGGTGATGGCCATGCCGAAGCTCGAAATGTATTAGTATTTATATATTTTTAGTTGTATAATTGTATTGTTTAAATAAAAGTTATGGTTGTATTTTTTTAGTATGTTTCCGGTGCAAATAAAAAGTTATGATTGTATTTGTTTAGTATGTTTCCGGTGTATTGTTTAATTAAATGTTTGATAATTAACAAGTTTATTAAATAAATGTTCGAAGTTTTAAATTCCGAAAAAAACCGAACCGGTATAAAGACCGATTCCGAACATTTATAACCGAAAAAAACCGATTTCGGAAAAACCGAAAAAACCGAAACCGGTTATTAGAAAAACCGGTTTTTTAAAAACCGGTTTTCTAATAACCGAAAACCGGTTTTAACCGATTTTTTTGCATCTCTAGGCACCACATGTCCTAAATTTTGTAGTGTTACTTTAAAGCTCTAAACTAAAACATTATCGAGATTTGGTACATACTTAATCTCACAATATCTCATATATCACAAGTAAATATCAATCAACAACAAAAACTAACAGTCACATAACAAAACGTGTTTATGATGACTGATTTTAGTGGTATATCTAACAAATCGGCCACGAAATCACATTTATCAAAAAGAAATAATCATATATAAAAACTTATTCGACTGCTCATTATAAATTTTAAAATGTACCGACCATGAAATAAACACCCTGTAAGGGAAGTAACTTGAGTAAATGAAAAAATCTAGAATATAAATGTACCTTGACCCGTCTGATGAAAAAAAAATAAACTTAATTCCGAGACCACTTATTCCAACAATGAATCATGATGAAAAGTATGCCTTTGATAGGCCTTGATCAGGTGGAGGACGGATGGTGACCATCATACTTGGTATGTTGTGTTTGTGTAGTGAGGGAGTTTAAGGATTCCGTTTACTAGTAGAGCTTTATATATATGTGTGTAGTGCGATGGTGTGTTTTTGTCTCACTATATATTTTGAATTTGTCCTTCAATCCATGTGTATGCTTCTGATTGGTTGATCTAAATGCATGAGGTTAACATTCGGATTGCCAACATGGCAAACATCTAATTGTTGATCTAGTTAATGTATTACAATACGATTTAGTGAGTGTTTGGTGAAGATAATAAAGATGTTTGATGAGAGTTGTTGAGAAGAATAAATGTTGGAGTACTGTGTTACCATTTTTGTTGAAATGAAAGTGACGAGAGTTTTATAAACATGTAAAGAAGAATTTTAGCTTCATGCACAACTTCACATTTACTAGCATTTCAATATTTTTCTTCTACTCACATTGATAAGTTCAATGACATAGATTGCATATCATTAAAAAACATATCGGTCAACATTTTAAAAGCTTTACAAAGTTGACATGTCATACTATGAGATTAAAAGTTAAGATCAACATAGACCCATTATTTGTTATAGATTCAATGAATCAATCTCAACCATTTATTTTTTCATCAAAAATAAAAAAACTCACTTTTCACATCTTTTTAAAAATAAAATATCTTACAAATGGTAAATCGTCACACGACAAAAAATACACCATCGCGACGAGTATTTTTTTATCTTTCAGTAGACGGGTGACACGATATACTTTCGAGGAACTTTTTTTCAATTTTTTTTTCAGTCACGAATTGCGAAAATCATATATGATTCGTATAACGAATCATAATTTCATAAAATCATATATGATTTGTGATTCCGACGAACTTTTTTTCAATTTTGTTTCAGTCACGAATTGCGAAAATCATCATATATGATTTCATAAAATCATATATGATTTGTGATTCCGACCATAAACACCCCCCCACTCCATATATGATCAATAAATCGTATAATGAATTCATTAAAATCGTATACGACTTCATAATATTATAAACAAAAAAAGTCGTCGAAAGTACATAGTGTCGCCCATTTATAGAAAGCTTAATTAATTCTCGTCGCGATGGTATGCACTTTGTTTTGCGTAACGATTAACAGTGGCTGTGAGATATTTAATTTTTAAAAAAAGAGGTGGAATTGGAAGATAAGTGGGTTTTTTTATTTTGATGAAAAAATGAGGTGGCTTAGGATTAGGCTAGGATTGGTTCATTGGGTATATGACAAATATTGGGTCTATATTGAACTTTTGGCATGAGATTATAGACATATTTTCACTTTGAACAAACTTTCAGAAAATTTACAAATGAAAAATCAGTTGAATGGGCATTGACGAATCATGTACATTCTATAGTAGTAAAGATTCCCCCCCCCCCCCCCCCCCCCCCCCCCCCCCCCCCCCCCCCCCCCCCCCCCATAGAATAAAATCTTAACCTAACCCCAAAAGTCCATAGTATTTTTAAAAGGTCTTGTTAATAAACAATCTCATAATTTATAAATTCTTTTACAACTCGAGTTTTTTGTTTAACCATAGTATTTTTAAAATTTATTTAAGAATATGAGTAGTTTCAAATATATTTAAAATAATATGGTATTTTTAAGGATTCTTACATAATTCGTTTTCTAATTGCCTTTCTAGAACATATATGATGCAAAGTATCACATAGTTTCATTATAACAAATAAGATGAAACGAATCAAGCCGTAAACCAACATATATATGCTAATGAAAGCTTATCTCCGTATAATTATCATGAACTTTTCAAGTATCATGCTTCATGACACTCCCAGCAAACTAACATCTGCAAAAATGATTTGCATAAAGATAAAAAAATCAATGTTTTCAGTAAAATATGAATAAATTTCTTTTATTTGCTAATCTATATACAATTAGCAATTATATTGATAAATGATACGGAGTAATACAGATATAAAGTGCATGTGACTTAAGAACTGAGCTTGACCATATAGATACAAAATGAAAATTATCATTGAGATATGTAGGTAAGCCATTGTTTTTAGATTTGCAACCATACTACAACATTAAGGGACTCACTAACCTAAAAAATGGATAAAACATGGCAATTGTGCCTCATTTTCCTCTAATGGGGCGACATCAGGTGTACAAAATGGTTGAGCTTGACTTGAACACCAGATAAAGATCGACGGGTAGTAGTCATACTTAGGTTTGGGTAGTAGTCATATTTGACACACTAACTATTGTTAAATATTCGGACAAAAAGTATTTAGCAGCGAACCTATACCAAACACCAACCCGTTTTAAACCCATTTTGCCATCTTCAGTATGCATGTGTCTCAAGTCACTGGTAATGCCACTAATGTAGTATAATTCGAGTGTAACCACGGTCTTCTACATCCTAATGATATTCTTGCACCATTCTATATATATAGTTCTATTCATTTGGTTTTGACAATAGCCATTTTAAGCATGTGTCACCAGCACAGAAAGTATTATTTGGAACGCATTTTTTGGAACAGTTAATGGTTGAAGCGTGCTAAAAATTCAAAAAGTGGGTTTTATAGATAAGGATGTTATGGAACGCATTTTTTGGAACGACAAAGTGTTCCAAATTTCAAAAAGTGGGCCCCAAATTATTTTATGATCCATTGTTTGAGAATGAGAAAAAACGCAAAGTTTGTTCCATATTTTATGGATCGGCTCACCTATAAACAATACAAGAGATAAAATCATTTATCTAAATTTCCTACATTTCAACTTTACATTGTCTAGTCTTGCAAGACTACTTGTTCTTCTTTATCATTCTTGTCACCAGGGCCGGCCTTGAGGGTGTGCAAGGTGGGCGACCGCACAGGGCCCAAAAAATTTTAGGGGCACCAAAATTTATCCCGTTAACAAT